>CAXKWD010000011.1:30987065-31229565 GCA_964059195.1 Ectobius pallidus
CAATAAGATCCCCGAAATATGTGTGCCTTGACATTATCGTTGACATGATACTAGCCTTCGGTTGGTTCTGATGTAGGCTTACATTCGTCTTAGCAGTCAGCCATGCTGGCTGTCGATAACGGTCCGTTTCATACGAGTGTCAAACTGGATACTGGAGTAACTACACGGCCAGTACAAGCTGTCGCTGGGCACATATGGGCTAGTGTGGTAGGGGAGAGGAGGGATTATCAAACGACTGGAGACTAATCCCCTTGCGAATGAGGAAAGCTGTGTTTACTGGACACAATGGAATCAATATGCAAGGAAATGCGGCAAACAAGCCGTTCACGTGTGTGATGCTGCTGCCACATACCTCTCCTCTTCTTACATCTTTATCAAAACCCAGTCATTATCTCCCCATGTCCTAGAAACCGCCCTGCCACCTGTAGTATACATTTCTTGTAGTATTATTTTTCTCATTATTTTATTCTTATATTCAACAATTGATTTATCCATAATTGTATTTAATTATCCAATAAATTGATTTTATGATGTACAGGTAGGGGGAAAAAAGCGGACCGACTAAAATAAAAGCTGACCTACTAAAATATCTAAGTTCTAGCGGCATTCACAGGATAGCAGGGAATGCATTGAAATTTCTTCTAGTGTCGACTGTTGACTTAGACCAGCGTTTCTCAACCTTTTTGAATCCGAGGACCTCTAGAATGCCTAAAAAATTTTACATCCCATTTTTAAATAAGGCCTATATTCTTAATATTTGGGGTATTAATTATAGGTCATTTTAACGAAATATGTGAAAAATTTTACTTCTTTACTTTCCACTTGCTTGATATTTTTTAATTATTATGTCTGCGGACTATCTGCACCATTTTCGCGAACCATCAGTGGTCCACGGACCACAGGTTGAGAAACGCTGACTTAGACCATTTCGAAACCCATTAGAAAATAAGCCATTAATTTGTCGGTGTGTTTTCAGACAGAAAAATGCACATATAACAGATGTATATCAACTGAAATCACCTACAAGAGTCGGTCCGATTTTTTCCCCTACCTGTACATAAAGCATTATAGTCGGCCTCTGGATCCGAAGATCGCTGATTCAAATCTGGTCGCGGTCGAAGGATTTTTCAGGACTCGAATCTCCTTGGCACGGAGTCCTCAGGGAGAGACTTAAGGCACCTTTAAGAACTCCAAGCCTTAGATCCTCTGGACAAAATTCCTCGGTCCTTTCACATTCAAATAATACCTTAATTTCTTTTTCAGGGTTTCGAGGTGATGGGCTTACCACCTTTCTCTCTGCCCTCTCTCGGAAAATAAACGTAACCAAATGAAGTCATTGCACTGAAACCTCCACTAGAGGCCCTATACTCCACTTAAGAATTAAAAGGAATACATTATTATCGTCAAATAAAGCATTCTTTTATCAGAACGAAGCAACACTGAAAACAGATTAACGTAATGTATGTATAAAGTAGAGTATAAAACTTAACAGAAAAAAATCATTATACGACAACATGAAGCAAGTTATAAAAAGTGATAGCATAAGAAAAAATATCATTTTATTAACATGATTTTTAAAAAAAAGTTAAATAATTATCAGGTTATCGTACTAGTACAACCTAATTACGAATGCATAATGTTCGATAGTCGTATTATTTCCTCACGTTAAGTACGCAAGACACTACTAACCTCTCAAGTAAAAAGTAACGAATATGATTCTGTGTTATTATTTAAAAGTATAACAGTAACAAGAAATATAATTTGTTTTTCTTCAATCCAAGCACACAATGTTAATTAAATATTTACCGGTAATACTACTGTTAGCATTCTGAAAACACATTAACGACTGAGAGGATTTGCTTCCAAATACGGAAAAAATTATAGCTAGATGGTAGAATGAACATGTATTTCTCATCAGTTTTAAAAATATAATAAATTCCCTGTAAATTGGAAAAAAATAAATTACCAATTACAGAGTGAGCATTATGAAATAATAAGGTATAAAGATAATAAAATATTCATTCTTCACATTCACGTCACTTCCCATACTCTACAAATGGAAATTAGTTTATTTGTAGGGTAGCTCAAAATACAAAGATGTAAAATTTAGTCGGATTCCAAGAACGTAAAACGCTACCATTAATTGGATGTACGTGGCGCATTATTTAACTAATTCATGTTAGTAGCAGGGCAGAACTTCAAGACAGTCTTCATCAAAGGAACTTAATAATTGAAATGGATCATATTGCTCAGAAGCAGATAGCATCACTATGTTGACGAAGAGTTGTCTGGCCACTTAATTCAGTACATGTGCTGTCCTCCATGCCACAATTCATTCCGCTAAGTTCCATAGCACAAGTTAACCACGACCGTTGCTTGAATGAGGTCTATTCTTCTGTTATACTAGTCGGATGGTCATGTTTTTGTGGGTGGTTTTCCCCATGAATCTTTACCCCTAATTAATCTATTTGTGGGTTCAACACGTAAATATGTTTCCATTTATATCTTCTGCTTTTTAATTTGCTTCTTTTTCAAATGGGATCAGTGAAAAACAGGTAAACAATTTTGTTTGTCTGGAGTTTCTACTTTGTGTTTTTATTATGTCTATAAAAAAAACTCCGTGGCGCTACATCACTGAAGGGACTAGACCTACCACCTACCTATGTTAATAGGTCTCATAATAATATCCCGCTTCACTCTTGTCAAAAAAAGGATTGGTTTGTTATAAAGATTGATTATTAACTATGTTTTTGCTCACAGATATTAATTTAAATATCCTTAACGAGGATTTTTAAACGAACATCGTATTCGGGGACTCACCCTTACTGACTTTAAATTAATATTTCCCTACTATAATTTGGTTTTTATATTTCAGTATTTATTATGTTCCTCATGTCAAAACGCTTTTTGTGTATGGACTTGAAACTTACAGTTGTACTAATAAAAAACAGATAAAAAGATGTTCCTTTAACTGAACTTTCTGATATGATTAATTTTAACGTAATTCCCAGTGAAATAAATGAAAATTTACACAACGTGTGAAAAATATTTCAAAAGTATTTTTTTTAACTACCTTGAAGACAAAACCTATTACGAAACAATTTATTTGTGATCCTTAAAAAAAGCAATACTAATTAATTAATTGAGCTTTTGACAAAAGGAGACCTTTATATACAATATAAAAAATAAGCAAAATATTTTTTATGCATGAACTACTGTATATATTAAACTTCAAATGTTGCATGGTTAGTATATTATACACCCCAATTTAAGGCAAAGTCTTCATTACAATCTTTTATACCTGATGAGGTAAAATATCGCAGTTGTATCACTTTAAGGTTATTTTTATTACATTATTCTGACAAGTGGTAAGCTCCAGTAAAAAAATCTATATCAGTAACTCTCCTAGATAAGTGAACTGAACATAATTATTTATCTATCTAAGGTATTGTATGGCTGAAACCATTTATCGCCGTAACTTTCCAACCATCATACATGCAAATTTAATCACACAAATATTTATCATCATCTAACTCGCATTGGCAGCAACTTTGTAATGCAATAAGGAACAAATAGTGGAGCGAAAAAAAAACAAAAACAAAAACGTTGGATCAACATCGCCTTTAACATCGATCTTTAAATATATTAAAATATAAAACTCTAAAAAATAAAAAAGCTTGATCTTAAAAATCCATTGTCTAAGTTGTCTTTGGTTTCACCGCAATTAGGTACAGAAGTAGCACATATCTAAATCAGCCACTTAAGACCATCTATTACTCGTTCACTTTACATTTGCAGACGGCAAAGAGAGGAACTACCGTTGAAAACACATAGCCGAGCGTACGACGAGCCGACGATGCACGAACATTACCGAACTGCCCGCAGTACGTCAAGTGATACGATGCAGTGCGGTGCAGTGAGCTACACACTTGCGTTATGGAGTCAAACAAATCAAAACCGCATTACTATGGAAGAGTGCGATCGGATGGGAAGGTAATTATAAAAAAAGTTGTAAAATGTTGTCGTGAGGAAAATGAAAAGGTCTATTGATACCTTTGGAAAGGGCTATGGACAGAGCAGCATCAGTAGTAGGGAAGAGTTTGAGAACAGTGTACAACGTAGTGGACGACGTAAATAAAGAGTGCCCAGAAAGTTGTGACACCAAGAAAAAAGAGGCAGAGAAAGAAACAAAAGTGTTTAGACGATTTTGATAAATGCTTGGTGAAAAGAAAATTTCTGGAGTTTTACAAAATTCGACGAGAAATTCCAACTCTTCGAAAACTTTACAATGCTGTTAAGGAGGACCCAGATGTTCATTTCACAGGGAACAAAACCACGTTTTGGAAAATCATAAAGGAAATTGGATTTAAGTTTTAAAAATGTAAAAATAGAAGATCATTCTTGGTGGAGAGGTCGGACATTGTTGCGCGTCGGGAAAAATTTCTCTGAGAGAGAACGAGAGAGGTGCACAGAGACCAGAATTTATACAGATGAGACGTGGGTGCACACTCATTACACAGTAAGTAAATGCTGGCAACACGATGACATATCGGGTGTGCGAAAAAATGAGAGTTCTGGACAAAGAGCAATAGTGGTACACGCGGGTGGAGAGATGGGGTTTATTGAAGGGGCCGATCTCATATATGATTCAAAGTCAAATTCGTCAGATTATCACAATTAAATGAACAAGACTAAGGTATTATACGAGTAAAATAAATTATCAAGTGTGCATGCAGATGCAGTAGTATTTACTTTACTTCCGAGCACAGAGGTCTTTCTGTTTAGGAGCCGCGTTACGTTGTTCACTGGGCTAACGACGACAAAGCAATGATAGACCGTAATACCCTAGCTCGGCAGCGCGCGCATCACGTCACCCCTACCGGGAGGTAGCACCAATAGGAACCCTTGTAAACAGTTCGCAGCGCTCCTTCACAATCTGCAAATGTAAAATGAACAGGTAATATCTATGTAGACTTTAAGAGCATAACTTTTTAGTTACGAATAAGTAACACAGCCCCCCCCCCCCCAAAAAAAAATATGTTTGGTGTCTTAGATGTATTACCGGATTTTGGTTATACTTAGTGTGCTTATTCCAAATATGTAAACACTTTTTCTCTACCAGCTCTACTTTTAAATAGAGTGTCATTAACTTATAACCTCTTTCGCGAAACAAAATTTTTCTTGATAATATAGCTAGTGAAGGTTCTTGACCATACTTTGGACCCGTAGGACGAAAACTGTACGATGTACAGAAAAACTAAAAGCTGAAATATTTTTGGGCCCTCAAATTGACAGACCACAAGTCATAAACGACCGTACAATATGTAATAATATCAATTTTTTTGACAGACCTCATGCTATATTGTTATGTAATGTTAATGTAATGTTAGTGTGTTGCTTTTTTCTTCACGTGATTTAGAAGCTATAAATAGGCAGTTTTTATTTATATCCAACGTAAAATGGTATAATATGCATAATGGTAAAACCATATCTCACAAACTAAAGCTGACAGTGAAAAACTAATGGCACATTTGGCATCAGCGACCTAAATATGCCCAAAAATAGGTATAAATTCTAAGGCACCAAAATATCTGTTGGTGTGTAATAAGTCGTTAAATACACTTTGTACATTTTGTGTTAAAAAGGTATTCAGTTCTATTAGTTTTTACAAAGTTCTGTGGAACTTTTTAACGGCATTTATTTACAGAGCAATATTAAAATAGTTTAGCGCCCAGAAAAAAGTTTTACACTACAGCACTTATGCCCTAGAATAGAAGTCAGTAGTGTCCACAGAGTGAGGCAGAAAATGTCAGCCATTCCTTCACAGGCGCAGTTCCCGAGGGAATGAACGGGAGCGGCGACATTCCTGTGTGCTCAGTCTCTGGCATTATAAAATAGCAGCATCGCTATAGTCTGGATCCAGGCTACCCAAGTACAATGATGGAGGGTCTCGCCAAACTCATCTGCCTGTTTCACACCAAAACATATCCCGCACGATAACAAACTAAGGTCTTATACAGTTAAATAATAGGCAATAAATAAGAGTCCACTCCGCATTTCAGAGATGTTCATTTTTCACTTGGTTGTGTACACAACAAAATTGTGCATCGATGGGTGCGATCGGTTTTCACACCTGATGCTTTTCGTAGACGTTACGATGAAAAATGGAGCTGAAACCTCAGACTAATGGTCACCTTTTTTTTAACAGGGCCACTTACTCTTTGGTGAAAGACTAGCGGGGCGCATTGATTTATTGATTATTAATAATTTGATACGTAACACAAATATATCAATTATATTAAAATATAATTTTAATTTGCATCGGGAGAGCAAACGCATCCCCTACCCCACAGTGGTGGACTTCATCATAGTATTTACCAAGTAAAACACTATTATAGACGGGTTCTTACGGCTATGACACTTCCATATTTTATTTTTAACTTAGTACTACACTAATGTAAACGGTATGCCATAATATTTTTTGTTCTACTCATTTTTACCCTTAAAGTTATTTTGAAACCTCACAATCCAATCTTTACTGTCTTCCTGAGGTCTCGGTGACACGAAATGCTGCGTTCCAAACACAGGGTTTTCAAAATCACTTCAGAAGTTCCGGATAAGCATTTCAAACAAATAGCTATGCTTGCTCATACTGCCTTGCCTCATTATGTTTCCTCTTAATCCTTTCTAATAATGATTTATTTTTCTACTTAAATATATAGAAGTCACTGAAAAGCGACTGACGATTGTGTTGTCAAATGAAGAGAAATTAATAACATAACTAGGCTATTATGACATTTTTGCATGATATCTTATGATAAGCCAATCGTACAATGCAGTAATACAATACACACTACATTCGTACATGAAAGAGTTCCCGAAATGAATTAATTTGGCTACCTGGAATGAAAAGTAACCAAGTGAGTTGATTAAAGTATTAACACCAATGAATCGCATTCGAGACATCATAGGCTCGACCCTGAGGCCGGTCAATTCAAGTGTTAATTATTCGCGGGTTTCCAAACCTTCTAAGGCAAATGATGGATTGGAATTCAGTTATCACTTACTCGCAACAACCTCTATCCACTGTCTATCCGTTTGTGTACTGTCTTAGGGGGAGGCCCTGCATACCATGGACCACACACCCATATCCACCCACGATCTGTCTCAATATGTCATTCCTAGGTTTGATACCTCCCTTGAGGATTTGGCTTGTAAGATCCACAAAAGATGAATGTTAATATGTGTGTGTGTGTGTGTGTGTGTGTGTGTGTGTGTGTGTGTGTGTGAGTGTGACAATCTCATTCTCTCCCACCCTCTCTCTCCGCCTCTCCCAACTCTGCCTCTCGCTTTCTGTCAGACGAAGTGTCTCTGTCTCTCTGTGTCTCTCCCCCCCCCCCGTGGTAAACTTACTCTTTCTGATGCGCTCTCTGGATTTTTCTTTTTCCTGTTCTCTCCATAACTCTCTTTCTGATGATCTCTCTGCCATAATCTTATTCTGACGATAAAAACATCCCCTCTCTCTGATTCTGCTGCCTTCTCTCTCAACTTCTCTTCCTCTCTTTTCTTTTTCACGTTTCGATCATTTTCTTGGCTTAATTTAACTGATCTGTCACATAAAAATTCTTTATCAGAGCCTTATTATTATTATTAAAATGCATTTGATTGGCTTTAATATAATGCTTCATGATCCCTGAGTAAAGCCAAATACTCAATTGCTTGTGAAAGTAATGATGCTGGCAGGGACAAGCACTACATTAATTCAAGGACTGGAGAGAAAGGAACGAACCGTTCCAGGGGGAAGTGTAAGCCAAGTGGCCTTCAAGGAAAGGAAGTGAAGAGGAGGAGTATTAAGGGAACCTGGCAACAGAGATTCAAATTGGATTGGCCTGGATCAGCGTACAGAGCTGGAGGGATGATTGTTGCGGCTGCGACGTCTCTCACAATTCCTTAACATCGTTTTCCCTTAACAATTTCCAGTGTATGCTCCCTCTCAGTAATTCCTTTTTACACGTAGGAAAGCTAAAATTAAATTTATGCACCCACAATCGACAATATCCTGGAGTCACAATAATTCGCATTGCTGTAGCTCTCTAATTAACTTACCTTATTTATACACCAGTGCAAGCTCTCGTTCAATTTAGGTACTACAAAGTAGAGAGGGGGGTGGAAACCCATATGTGAAGACACAAATCCACCAAAAACACGTAGGACATCGTCAAGTAGCAGGAACGAGTCAAATATATAATATATAATATAGTTTACAAGGCCATGGTATTTATGTTTTCCAAAAATAGTCAATTTGTTGGTCACGGTAGTGTAGCGTAGGGGTCTCTAGATTCGAAGGTAGGGGTTCAAACCCAGCCGCGGTCGATGGATATTTCAGGAGGTACTATAAGCTGGGAGCCTGCGTCGTAGCTTTACAACTTGTAAAAAAAACTCCAAGAATAAATTACAGCCTCTGGACAAAATTCCTTGGCCCTTTCACGACCAAGTAATACTGTCCTTTCCTCTCAAAAGTTGTTGACGTGGTGGACTTTCACCTATCCATCTGTCCACTCTCTAAAAATAAGCGCCACCTATCCCTCTGCCCTCTCTCCAAAAATAAGCGTAACTAAATTAGTCCTAGGTACAGGAACTTCCATGTGAGCTTTATGTTCCACTTACGAATTGAAAGAAAGCTAATGCCAATTTACAGGATTGTAAAAGATTTCCTCCGGACAAAATTCAGGCACGCCGACGACGTTTACAAAAAATAGCGGTTCACAACCATCGTTAAATGACCATAACAAATGACATTCACAAGGCAATATTTAAATTATTGTATTCGCTGGTTCTACATGCAGTAAATTATTCAAAATCAGAGGCAACCAGGGTTCAAAGTTGTGACTGAGGATCGTATGATTGGATAAGGAAGAAGGAGAACACTGCGACAAAGCAATGACCAGCGAATTTAATCAAGTGGATTTTTTTACAGTACATTTACATTTTTGTCCGTATAATCGCGGAAGCCCTATCGCCTCATTCTTACTAACTCCCTTCTTACAGGAACTCAATCTTCAAATAGAGAAAACTGTCGCTGTTTGAAAAATCTGGAGAATCAGTGTTAATTTATTAGTATGAAAGTAGATATAACCATATTCCATGCAAGTATAGTTCACTCGTCAACTTGATTTGGAGTGCTTCTAGCAAGCATCTAACACAATCAAGACCGGGACCTTCCCAGATATACGCTCGAGAGAAGTTTTTGAATTGCTGTATTGTAGTAAATACAGATATATCCTTTACATTATATTTAGAAATGTACAAGTTTTTTTAGTTGACGGTAGGTGGAAGTCGTGCAAATTTCTATATACGAGGGTCGCCCAGAAAGTAATGCAAGACTTTTTTCCTTCAACAATGATTTATTGAACACAATGAAACATACACAAAAGAAAGAATTATGTTTCTTCTAGACTCCTATTTTTCCACGTAATCTTCGTCCCGTTCTATGGCCTTCCTCCAGCGAAACACAACGGCGTGTATGCCCTGCTGGACCGCTCCTTGTTCTGGTCACGAAGCCATTTCTGCACTGTGCGAATCACCTCTTCGTCATCCTGAAAATGTCTTCCGCGAATGGTATCCTTTAATGGCTTAAACAAGTGGAAGGCTGAGGGAGCTAGGTAAGGGCTGTAGGGTGGATGGAGAAACAATGTCTAACCCTGTTTAATGATGTGTTCCGAAGTCCTAAAACTTGTGTGAGGCCGAGCTTTATCATGTTGACTCAAACATTCACCTGGGTTATGGCACCATTAATTCTGAAGCATATGTGAAGACATTAACCAAACTCAAGAAGTGCTGAGGACTTCAAAACACATCACTAAACAAGGTTGGACAGTGTTACAACATCCACCCTTCAGCCCTGACCTAGCTCCCTCAGACTTACACTTGTTTGGGTCATTAAAGGATGCCATTCGCGGAAGACATTTCGAAGATGACGAAGAGGTGATCCGCACAGTGCATAAACGGTTTTGTGACCAGAGCTAGGAGTGGTACCGACTACCGTCAGGGCATACACGCCTTGTGTCTCGCTGGAGGAAGGCCATAGAACGGGAGGGAGATTACGTGGAAAAATAGGGAGTGTAGAAAAAACATCATTCTTTCTTGTGTGTAAGTTTCATTGTGTTCAGTAAATAACTGTTGAAGAAAAAATATGGTGCATTACTTTCTGGGCGACCCTCATATTTTCTAGTTCATTAACCATGTAAATTATGAAGGTTTATACCTTGTAATTCCCAGCTTAAATTCCCTCCCGGAGGGAGTCTAGAAAAATATCCATCGACCGCGGCAGGGTTTGAACCCCTTCGGATTTAGAGGACGGTACGCTATGTCTACCGCAGCTGACTCATGAAAGTAATAGTCCGTATTTATTTGTTTATTT
Source organism: Ectobius pallidus (assembly GCA_964059195.1). Lineage (NCBI taxonomy): Eukaryota > Metazoa > Arthropoda > Insecta > Blattodea > Ectobiidae > Ectobius > Ectobius pallidus. The sequence goes on from CAXKWD010000011.1 coordinate 30,997,486, forward strand.
ATTTTAAATGAGAAAGGATCGTCGGAAGATTCTATAATATTTAACCATGTATGCAGAAGAACATTTGAATTCAAAATGAAGAATCTTGTAACAGATAAAATTGTGTTTGTGCTTCTTAGGGGGAATGAAAATGTTCTGTAATGAAAGCACAGCGATGCGTGCTAAAAACGGCACAATTAGATTTCAGATACTCTTTGACTTCCATCTGCATAAAAGATGTTTGTTTAGATAGAAAAAGAAAGACATACACACGCATGTGACTTTTTCATCAGGAATTTTAAAGAAGAAATGGGTCCTGACATAAAGAAAGAAGAAATATAATGAACAGCCAAAGCATCCTTTTGACATGAGAGCGATTGGAAGTATGATTACCGTCAGGGAATGGAGGGGGTGCTGAGCTCGCAATAATGCCCCCGCACGTGCCGTTCTGATCCTCTTCACATCCCCCCTTTCTGCCCCCCTCAGTGAGCGCTGGAAAGGAAACCCTCAATATTAGGCTCTGATGAAGAAGAGGTTTCCACAGCCACTGCTGCTCCGTTCAAAATATCTGAAATACTTGAAGCGCTTCCCTGGTGGCCTAGAGGTCTAGTCCGAGATCATCAGAATGACAACTATCCTCAGTACACTATTCTCCATTCCAAAATGTATTCCTGTCACAAGATCAAAGGATAGGCTTGGATTACTTCCTATAGAGATATAGGTTCGAAGGAATGATGGAGTATTGGCTCCACTTATTCTAATACATCAATATTCTTTTTTGGCATGCATACACCGGGAATTCAACCCCCTAACGCTAGCTGATTGTGTTTAATGTTCATCAAAAATATACTGCTTTATATTTTTGCCACATATATAGTAGGCCTACCAAAAATTACAAACTGAGATGAAGATAATATTATATGTACTATATGCGTCAATGTTGAACTGAAATTAAATGTAAGTGAAGGTAGCATTATTATTTCGGGCTATACAAACAGCATGGATCATTTTAGCAATTGAGGCGTTAAGTATAAGAAGGGCCCATAGGTCCATGACCTCTTTTAGCGGAGGTCACCGAAAATAATTTACCAATTTGGAATGATAATTCTTTCACACTAGCCGTGTGTATCGTAAGGTGGGAAAGCAGAGTCAGACTGAAAAACGAAATGCCATAGTCGCGATTTGAACCAGGACCTTCTGCTCTCCGTGCCGCCGATATACCATTGAGCTATCATGGCAACATGTCGGTGCAACATTAAATTCTCCAACTGACTCACATGTCCCGGTGTATTACCACCATGCGTTCTCAATATGAGATAACAACCCAGTGGCGACTTACAACCTGTAAGTACTCTAAAGCCAGGGTTTCATAGTAAACCACTATTAGGTCACAGTGGAATGATAATTCTTTCACACTGGCCGTGTGTAAGCTAAGGTGGAAAGGCAGAGTCAGACAGAGAAATTCAATGCCACAGCCGGGATTTGAATATTCGTCCACCTCGACTGGTTGACTTTTGTGAGTCTCGAACCTTACAGTTGGATCTAATAAGTAACCTGTTAATTGATGACAAACATATCGAACCTGCGAGAACTGCCGTTAGTAGCCAAACCATGAAACTCTTCGTGGACTGAAAACCCGTCGCTACGGATAGGCCTACTATTAGAAAGTGATGATTTTTTAGTGTGGTGCCTGATATTACGAAGAGCCTCAAGGATCACTTCAAATTGCTGCCTATGGTTTTTTGTGTTTATTAGACAATCCTGAAAACATATTATTATGGTATTTTAACAAATTATATAAACTTTCATACAACTCACCAGCAATGGTATTAAAACTAGATACTGTACAAAGTTATTAAAGGTACCCTTCTGTATATTATGTGTACCAGTTATACATGAGTATGCACTGGAATTTTTACCACCATAAATAAATTCATAATAAAAAGGGAAACTAAGAATAATTTCGCGATTTTAACTCATTTATTTGTACAGAACCAATTACTTAAATTAATAACATAACATTTTTATAGGATTTTTTAATAAACTAATTTCATACAGGGAACTAAGAAATCTTCTTTAGAATTGCAAACATTTTCTGATATCTATTTACCGTAAATGAAAGAAAGATCGAATTCTCATTAGTTTTCACACAATATTCACCGGTACAAGGATTTCTGGCACTTCGTATCATACTGAACACCCCTAGATAGTTTCTTCAGTGGAGGAATATGCTGGTCAAGACGTCTTCTGATATAGAAGAGACTGCGTTAGCAATAAATCAAGCTTCGAGGGAAGTTCAATGCAGTCAGAAAGATTGCAGAATGGGAATCAAATGAATATGTTAATTTTCCCCGATATCCACTGGTGAATGGCGAATGGTTCCTATTGTGTTCTGCTTCTTTTGATGTCAAAACTTGGAAAACACATCAACAATCGGAGAAAAGAAACTAGAAGACACCATCGATTCATACGCGTAAAAACTCCGAAATTATATCGTAGCATCATAGGCGTAACCATATGGGGGAGGTTATTATATCCAGGAGAGGGGGGTCCGGGGGTCCCCCCCCGGAAAATTTTAAAAATTTAGATGCAAAATAACGAGTTTTTCACTTCCGGGGGTTACCCCCGGAAAATTTTAAAAATTAAGACGCAAAATAACGAGTTTTTCGCTTCCGGGGTTCTTCCCAGGAAAATTTTAAAAATTAAGACGCAAAATAACGAGTTTTAAGCTTCCCACGCTTTATACTTGTATTAAGTAATTTATGGGCAAACTTTAAAAAATTATACAATTTTCCTTTTTTAATCAATGTGGGGGTGGGTTCAAACCCCCAAAACCCCCCCTCGGTACGCCTATGCGTAGCATAAGAGAAAATGTTGCAAAATGAGTTCCGAAAATCCGTTATAGAATTTTTAATAAAGTGTAGGCCTACCTGTAGAAAATTAATGGCGAGAGGTCTTCATATGTTTTGTTACAATCGACATTTTTTCCCACCATCACTACAATACTTCATAAAGTCCGCCAGAGACAATGAATGAAGACACAGGAAAATAAAAACAATTCTAGAGCCGAAAAACGGAAAGAGATAGGAGAATAGCCTACGTAGGAAATAAATTAAGGATCCTATGAAAAAATACACAACAGATTGTGAAACTTAAAGATAAGTATTATAAATCTAAAAAAGAACTTATAGCCCATAAATCAGACACCTCGGGAAAGGCGGAGGGTCAGTCTCTTCTTTTGGTCTTTCCAGTTTCAACTCTCTATCTTTAGTAACCTAAACAAATAATTAACAACGTCCATTTCTTGTTCACTAGTCTTATAATGATTTCGTGTTTGGAAAATAGGATAAATGATTAGCATGAATATCTGTATCTGTTTCCTTGAACACAAAACCGTAGTTGACATGCATACGTAGCCAGTATTTAAAGGAATTGCTTAGAAATAGAATGCCCAAAGTATCTTCGACGATACCGTTAATGAATCTGAACATGCAAAAGTGAACCAAGAAGCCGAATTTGTATCATTATGTAAAAAGTAAAGTGATCCCTATACAGGCCATGGAGGCCCAGAGGGTTCCAGGAGGTTGAGGCTCCCAGATTTTGGACATTTGGCACATTAAGGTGGTAAGGTTGTCAGCCTTACGCACCGGCCGCCTTTACCCCCAGGATTGCTCCTGGTACTCATTTCTGTTAGAGGCTGAGTCGACCCCAGGGCCATAGTGCCACCAGAAGGATTAGGCCAATTGAAAAATCTCAACTTCCTCAACGGGAATCGAACCCGCGACCTTCCGGTTTGTAGCGCAGCGCCTCAACCACTACGCTACGGCGTACCCCATGTATCATTATGGTAACTTTCCCTAATTGTTTATTTGGCGTTTTACAGTTTTATACTGTGATTATATCTCTTTTACATGGAGTTCTAGGAACTTTACTCAAAATTTAAGCAGTGAATGAATATAAACATTTATTTATTATTTTATTTATTTTATTGTGAGATAGAAGTTTCCAATCAATGTTAAATAGGCCTACTGACGAATAAAAGGAATGTGATATAGAACCCATTCATGGTGGTTTTAATAGGACGGTGTAGTTAGGAGCATTTTGATTCGTTATCCGCTCTACCTATCCTTGTAGAGGGCTACAGGGAAGAAGGAATACACTGAAACATTTTTTGACAGATCACAGTGGATGGGCGTTCCCGTCGAGCGATTAAGTATATGAAGGGACCATCTCCGAGACACCATAAGACACTAATACGACGGACTAGGGGCGAATGGGGTAGGCAAGTCCTTAACTATAGGTAAAATATTGGAATTTTTCTGAAAAAAAAAAGACTGAGGAAATCATGGGGACCCAGTAGAATTGCCAGACTTTTGGGTCGAACACCAGACCCTCCCCGAACGCGAGCGTCTGACTCTTGCGTCTAACGGTCTAACCCATCCCGCTAGATCCTTAGGAATACAAACGTCGAAAACCTCCGCTGGTTTACAAACATACATGGATATAATATTACATTTACCAAAACTGTTTACCTGAAATGTCCGAACAGAGAGCCCGTATGGTTTCGTCATATACCCAATTATAAATACACCTTGAATATCGCATTAACGGCCGTGGGTGTCGGCATGTTAACCACATGCCACCAATCCTGCCATCTGCCTACAGTAGATGACGCAGCGGCCGGGTGGTAGGCCTAGTCCCTTCAGGGATGAAGCACCACGGAGTTTTTTTCTGTGAATACCTTCAGATCTCAAAGGTGCTTCGTGTCACTTATTTGTAGGCTACGTTAGGGAAATTATCCATGCCTTTATAGTGCCTTTATTACATTATTCCTCTAATCTCTTAATTCCTGTCTTTCCAATCGTTCTGTCTTTCCTCTTCTCTCTAGCTCTAGATCGACAGTGTTTTATGAAAGTGCTCATTCCAGTCTTCAACAAATACTTGTTTCCATTTCTTACATAAATTAGGTTTCGGTTAGGAATTTTTAATATCAGGAAAATTATTTTCCAATAGATCGGAGAGAGCAAGAGAATGCTGAGAAGAAAAGGAGAACAATATGGCGGCGCTGTGAGAGAATGTGGACGTTATTGTGAAAATAAATTACATCCACTGATCGCGCTACTGAGATTACGCCGGGTACATACATACTATTTTAGTATCATATCTTCTTCATGTTTTCTCTTTAAGGGGAGTCGGAATGGTCATAAGAATTTATATTGTCGATTTTATGCTTTTAATTGCATATGAATCCCGAGAATGTAAGCTTCGAAATGATATATGACAAGTTATGATTTAAATTTCTCAATCGTGTCAAATTTTTATTTCAATTCTTTTTCGATACCCAATAAAATTTATAAAGTTCGCATTCGAAAGGTTTTCAAGATTTATAGGACAATGTGAATGAACTTACAGAATTTGAACTTACTACAGAAAGCTCTATCAAAATTATAAAAATTGTATGCAAAACATATGTCTCAAGTATATTACACTTTTAGTTAGCGTCGCTGATGACAGATCCGTCGGTCCGGGTTTGATCCCTGGTACCTCCCCGGATTTTTCTGAGGTAGAGAGGTCTGGTAGGGGTGCACTCAGCCTCGTGATTCAAAGTGAGGCGCTACTTGATAGAGAAGTCACGGGAAACCACCATTAACGGCCGTGGGTGTCGGCATGCTGACCACATTCCCCCAATCCTGCTATCTGCCCATGGTAGATGACGCAGCGGTCGGGTGGTAGGCCTTGTCCCTTCAGGGATGTAGCGCCACGGAGTTTAGTTTTAATATTAACACTTTTTGTAAAAAAAATAATTAAGGCATTGCATGTGTTATGATATACGTATTAATTTTAAAACTGTTTTTTTTTCTGTAAACTTATCATTTTCGACACATATGTTCCTTTGTGACAACTCATAATATTATAGGCGACTGATATTTTGTGCAAAGTATACTGCACAGTGCGTTGACATAACTGTTAAGGAAGATAGTTGGTACATACGACACTGGCAGAGATATTTTTCCTGAGTTTTAAGTAGACCTGGGGTTTTAAGGCAAATGCCTATTTTGTTCCTTACGAAATAACATGAAAATGTTTACACATGTTGACGTTTCATGACAAATCACTTACAGTTATGGAGTTTTATAGTGCCCAAAAATGCCTATGTGGACCATTAAAGCCTATTTTTACTGTTTCGTGCCATAATGCCTATTTTGTACATTTAAAATAAAAGTCAACTTCTGCAATTTTTACAGTCATATAATGGACATTTCTTGAATAGAACAGCAAAGGGTAGCATTTCACAGAAACTTGATTTTCCCGAACAATTGTCGCTAAAAGGAATTCTGACTGACGGAGGAGGGGGAAATTAGCTCAGAAGGAGCAGGCAGTAAGAAGGGACATACTGAGTCAAATCGCTAATGAAAGAACATCTGTTTAAGTGAATATACTTCGTGATGCCTAATTTTGATGTTTCTTACAAAAAAAAATCACGTTACAGTTTAAGTGTATATTGTAATATTTTAAAGTCTATTTTCTGTTTCTTTACACATTTTTAAAGCATATTTAAGTGCCTATTTTCTCTTTTAAAAGCCTATTTACTTGTTTTAAAAGCCTATTTTAGGTGCCTAAAACTAATTTTTTTAGAGCCTCTAGTTATAACTAATAGAAACCTATCTTTTTTTCCCCAAGAAGGGAACTCGGATATTCTTACGACCTTGAAAACGTTTATGTCCAACTCGGTCACGACGATAGAATACACAGTCTTATTTACTCGTAAATAATTTGGCTTAGGCAATGCTAGAAGAAACCAATGCCAGTAAGAATAGAACTCATTGGTACGATCACGACTGCAGCATACGCTAATGAAATAAATGGTAACAGAAAACTGTTACGACTACTAGGCTATGAATGAAAATGTACACCGATAGGCCTACTTGTGTAATAAAGTCAGAATACATAACAGCAGGAAAAAGGATCATTGTGTTTGTTATCACAATGAAAAGAGCTGTTGTAGAGATTTTTGTGTTCAGACAGAACTCAATTAACGATCCTCTCTCAAGATGTTTTGAAGAGTTTTTACATGTAAATAACATTGAAACGTAGTATCTGTAAAGTCCTTTAGAAATGCAGCTACTTTATAGCAAAGCTTGTACATGGAACGAGCTTGGGAACGGAGAGAAGGGATATATAAAACAAATGACAGAATAAGAGCTCTTGAAGTTCTCAATATTTTGTGTATCCCGTCCTCTTGGCTATCAATGGCATATAGGTAAAATTCTCTACTATATTTTCTTATATGCTGCATTATAGCTTGTGACAAATAACTTAACCACAGCAGTCGGCAGCTCTGAGAGTTCGCGGGCTTACGATAACCAAGTAACTTATTTCAAATCTCAATGGCACTACAGCAGGATTCGATAAAAATTAAGTTAGGATTTTTAGGTTTTTCTCGTGTTTCTTTCCTACTCCAATTTAATTTGGCAAACATTTTTTTTCGATTTCTATCTTCATCTCACTCACTATTAGTGTATATTATCTTCTTAAAAAATCGTTCCTACAAAACACTTATGGGTTTGGCTCTGAATGAAAAGCATTAAGAAGCCTTACATATTCGACTAAGTTCCACAAAAATGTAAGTGTGGGGAAGGAAATGTATAGGCAAAATATATTTAAAAATGAATAGGGAAAAGCTTATGTCAAACTATAAATAATAAATTATTTTTTTAAATCATACAAAGTAAATACTGTGCAGGAAACAAAAACAATTTTTTTTACATTAAAAAGTTAGTGCGAAGGCTTTAAAACTAGTTGTAACTTATGACAGTGTGTCGGGTTGGAATCCTTTGTTTACTTAGGTGGTGTATTTATGTACATGACTTGGATGTGTGTGTTAATATCATTACACGCTTTGACCCTGCGGATGAACAGTAGAGTATCCAGGGGTCCCTTGGAGGTACATGATGAGTTTGTATTGTATTGTATTGTACCAACATTTCTGTTGAGCTCAGGTTCAATAACATGATGATAATTATGGGCTTGGCAGGGCTGCATTTTATTCCCATATCTACCTTCTTGGGACATGATCCAATAGTCAGGCATTTTACTCTGATTGGAGGGGGGCGATCCAGCGTTTGCTAACTATAGACATGGATATCCCTAATTAAGGGTGTTTCTAGGGATTCAGATTAGAGCGTGAACATGGTAAGCTAAAGGTAACGGATTTGAAATCGGCGTTTTACAATTATTTTTCTTCAAACCATTCTGAAGTAGGAGACTGTTGTTCACCCTTAAAGCAGTAGAATGTCTTTTAATCGGAGAGAACGTAAGCAAATGTTCATATTCCAATGAAGATAAAATTAATCAGGGAGAAGTGAAAAGGAATAACATTTTACCAAAGTCGAGCCTCTCCATTCTGAGTCACGTATTCAACGAAATAGATTTGTGTTGCGTGTTGGAAATAGAAGAAAGTTTACTACTTTTATTGTTTTTATTTTATTTGTATAAACAATTAACGAATTTAATTAAAAGTTTTAAACATAGAAAATACAGTCGAGGTACAGAGAGAAAGAAGTTGAAAGTTCCAATATCGCATTACCATAAAAGCAGTTTTGACAATGATTGCTGATTTGTTACTTTTATTTGTTTACATGTAGCCTGGATATATACATGAATATACTTACACGCACGCGCGCGCGCACACACACATATATACACATAGTAAATATATAATATAATATAATATAATATAAAGAGGTAAATGTCGTGTTGGCATCTTAAAACTCTCAACAGGACAGATATGGGCCCTTTGGAAGATAATCGAGTAACTCGTCCCCTTAAGAATTAGTCCTACTTTTCATTTTTCTGCATGTGCAACGTAGTCCTAACAACAATGTGAGCAAGTTGAGTTAAATTCTCTTCAGGGAAGTAATTAAAAAGGAGCAGGGATGATTCGGCTGGTGTTATTGGATTTCGTGCATTCCTGCAGGAAAGGATTACGTATGCTACTATAGTAATGTGGCATGGTCGATGACCTCAATCCAGTAATCCTTCCGGCTAGTAACTCACAAACCAGAGTCCGTTTGCTAAATCGTGCAGGGAGATTAACTTTCGCGAACCTCTGCCATTACACGAGTCCACTACTCACACGAGGTGCTGCAGGACAATGGAGACCATTTCAACCGAGACCCAAAATTCTCTACACTTTCCAATACATTTGCCCTCGATAGGGGGAATTGTTTGGACATCCTTACGTCTGCCAACATTTTATTTTGATATTCTACTTATTTCTTGTGTGTTTGTTTAGTACAGCTACTACTTAACGTCGGTGAACTACTATACAATATTTTTTCTGGTAAGTTCAACTCTCCTGCATGCAAGCTAGCACTCGGTTTCACTTTTATATTAAAACCGGGTATTTTTTGTGCTGAGAAGATTTCCAATCCAGTGTTGCCACTATTAATGATCTTATGAACTGGCCTTCATTTGTAGGGCAGTGAGACAAAATTGGCTTATTTTACAAATCCAATATCGTAGATGATTAATTGTTTTGCAACGAATTTATTTGGGTGTACATTTCATGTTTTTTTTCAGTGTGAGATTATTCGAACGATTTCTCTAACCGTTTAAAATTTCGAAGAACTCACTATGAGTAATAGAACAGGTAAACTCTATAGTTTATTTATGTTCTTTTAACATTTTCCGTAAATATATGGCTCGAATAATAGCCTACGTATATACATACTTTCTTCTAACTTGGAGATTTTAGAACTTGCATTGGACACAAAATACTTAAAAGTCTATCGAATAATAGCCTACGTATATACATACTTTCTTCTAACTTGGAGATTTTAGAACTTGCATTGGACACAAAATACTTAAAAGTCTATAACTATAATATGGTTAAATCCACTATTAAATAAATCAAGAGAAAATACGAACGAATTGAGTTCTTAATGCCGGTTGTCGACCAAGAGCTAAGCTAGCTTACCTTAGCTTAGCTCACATACAGTGAGGGATTTCATATATAGTTGTGCCGGATTTCATATGTAGTTTTGTCGGCACAACTACATATGAGCTAAACTAAACTAAGTTAGCTTAACTCTTGGTCGACAACCGGCATAAATACATTCCTGAGTATGTATAAGCTAAGTGTGTCCGTTCAAAGTTGAGAGCAGACCTCACAGCAATAGTTTGACATCCCTGTCTGGAGATTGGTTTTTCGAGAGCATGTAAAGTAAATCAGTTTGATTGCAACCCCTGTGAGGGCGGGAAATGACTTTGAAGAAAAAGAGGAAGCGACACGGAATTGGGTGGCACTTTGCTTTGTCTGGGAAGAGTGTAGGACAGTGTTGCAGTATTCATGTGCCGTACCATAAGAAACCAATCCAAAATCAATGAGGTCACAACCTTGTCTTCCAAATTAAATGTCGCTGGATAACTCAGCAGCCCCCCTAGAACTCCGCACAGGAAACGTTATTAGCTCTTCTCGATGATAAGATCTGAGAGTGCAGAGCTATATTTGTTCTAACAAGAAAAATCAGGGACGCCTGGGTGCATTTACGTTTTCTATGTAAGTTGCTCAGTTACACTTAACACACATGAAGTTCAAGACAAATGCTTCGGCATATTCAGGAGGAATAACGTGCTGCATGCTTTCGTTTAGACAGGAAGTAAAGCTGTGTCTCCGTGCCTTAAAGACATTTGAGGAGCCTAGTTCCATAAGGGCGTAAGTCACAAGGACACAGTTTTGAGAAATCTTGATGTTTTTAAACAATGTTACCACTCACAAGTAGGTGGTTTCAAGTTTAATTTTATAACATATAGTTTTGAAGGACAGGCTAAATTAGTGTTTTGCAAATTTACAAGATAGAGTGTATTGGGATTTTTTACAACTAGAGGTACCTAAACATGTTAAACAAAAAATGAAGTACTTTTACTGTAGCAAAATATTTTTACTTTGTATCATATTATTATTTTTTAGTTTATTTTAGTAAAAACCTGTATTATACAGTGACAATTGCATGTTTACCAATGATTACCAGTATAGTACAGCGACAATTGCATGTTTGCCAATGAATACCAGTATAGTTATTAATACAATAGATGATAAGCAAAACAATCTATTTTGAATCAAGTTACACTTCAGAAATGCAAGTTCAGTTTTTAGAAACATTTGCTTGGATGGTAACACTGAGGAAAATAAAAACAGCTGGTAAACACACCTCAATAACAGATAGGAAGTGTGCCTTAGCCTGTATGGAACTGTTATGAAGTAGAATGAATATGAATATAATAGAAAGTATATATTCTAAGAATCTCTACGTATACTTTCTGGAAGTTTTTATAACGCAAGCATGTTTCCTTTGTCACAGGAAATGTTAGGTTATTTTTATTTATTTGTTTATTTATTTATGTATTGATTTATTTATTTACCCATTTATTTATTTATTTATTGCACTCTACATTCTTATCATCTACTGTGTAACTGAAATAACATACTTCCTTTGCCTACATTCTTTATTTCTGTGTCACGTTTTAATCCTCCGTGATCATATTTTCATTATGTAAATTCTTTTCTCCCTTGTGGGCTTCATTCTACCTAGCTGCAGTATTATGAATGCCAAGTTGCATCCGTAGTTGTGAAGTTTTAAACATATTCAGGTATATAGCTACCTAGAAGCTTACGTAAACGAGTTCGCGAATTATATATGTCCGTATAGCTTCCATTTCTACACTAATCTGCCTCCCTTTTACTTTCGTACACGTAATACATATTCAATTAAACTGCATTTCTTTCAGATTATCCCTTTGCCTCAGTTTAAACTTCACAGCTACTTTCAATGAAATAGTACAACTTCTCTCTCGTAGAAACCGTGAAGAATATTACATAACTACATCATTATACTAAGACTAATTAAGTTTTAAAATGTTTCAAAGCAATCAACCGTTGTTTAATTTCGATAACATGGACCATTAATACTATTGCTAAGCTATTTTCTCAAGATGGTTTCCATTTGAAAGAAAATGAATAAGATTGCAGCATAAAACTTGAGCCGATGACTCTTACTTGATCACTAAAAGAAAATTGCATGTACTTTAATAATGCATCACAAATTGTGTAAGTTCTGATCTGAATTTCGAAAACTGAATTCCTAATAATAAGAGCTCTCAACTTTAGTGATTGATAAGAAACTATGGATCGATAAGTCTACATATACCTTATATACATAGGTTTTACTGTAGTAAAGTGTTTATATAAGAAAACACTGGTATCATTTCTACAGAGCAATTTGGTACAACACGACTATAAGGTGTTACAGCATTCTCGAACTCTTCACATATCCAATACTAAAAAATCATCCCTAAAAACAAAGTTTTGCAAAAATGAAGTAATCTAAGGATAACTGTCACCAGAAGGTGAAAGTCCGTAAAAGGTGAAAGTAACAGAAAGTATTGAGAAAGAGCTTTGAAACAACGACAGGTCATTGGGTAATAATTAATTCCTGACCTGTAGGGGAAGAAAAATTGTGAGTGAAATTGGCAAGCACCGGCTTATCGTTTTTTTTTTTTTTAACTTTAGGTAATAATTATGCTTTCGCTACTGGGTAAAGACTAAGTAACTTGGTAAAAGGAGGGATAGAGACAGAACCCTTAGAACCCAGTCTACTACAGCTTATTGTACTAACCCCTTATCATATGGAAAGAAATATATAGTCTGGGAAGAAAGTTATGGTACTTAGCTTTCACTTTTTTATCATAAATGTATTTCTTCTGTGTAATTCGTTACTTCCTTTCACAAATTACGTCGTAAACCTCTAACACTATTTTACAAACCACGGGTTTTATGTATAGTGAAATTTATGTACTTATAGTTGAGAACAATCGTAACACCAAACATAAAGCTGTTTCTAGTTCTTAGGTTCCAAGTATCATTTAAACGAAGTAATAAAAGTAACAGTTCATGTCTAAGAGCAATGTTTCTTTTTATTTCCTGCAAGTTATAAACTTGATGCTGCTTCTATTGCGAGCGTTACACATTCCATTTCTCAAAGGAAAGAGTGTGAGTGTGAAACTATAATATCACTTCTGATCAACTACCATTCTATTACATCAGGTATGAGTTCACAATAGCTTATGTCAAGAACTTATGAGTGACTCTGTCTTCAACTTTTCTTTTTATAAAGTTAATCTACTGGCCATAATCTGTGTATATTATATCCGAGTTTCAGAGACCTCTCACGTTAGGAACACTGCCTGAGGAGTACGTAAATAATGCCACGTTCTAGGAGAAATGTTCTTAAAAATATAAAAACTAATCCCCTTATTTAATAAGGATTTCTACACAATATGAAACGGTGCGATGTGAACGGCTTGCCAATTATGTGTACAGAACACCTCATAACACAAAAGAATATCACATGTGTTATGGTTCTTCAGAGACTCAAAGAAGAAATGAACCGGTACTACTTCTCCTTGAATATACTTCCTTAGTTTCCGAACATTCTGGTATGAACTGCATGGATTCATCAATCATCATATAATAACGGAAGTTGGTATAAGCTACCTCCTCATAGGCTGTGCCTCAATGCAAGGTTTTCGAACTTTACTAATAATCATTAAAAACTAAAAGATACAAAAATGACGATTTCTTATCTGCACATACAGAGTCATTAGTTCATTCATCGTCAGGTTTAAATGCATGTTTTTATTCTTTATACTTAGAATAGTCAGCCTTAATCTTTCATATCCAAGCCAATTTCATCAAGGGATTAATTTGTTTTGTTCCAAATTAAATTACAGACTTTATTACAAATTCTCTTTAAATTCTTATGCGAATCATATTTTTCACTGGTTAGCTTCCCTCACATAGACGAATTTAATTTCATATTCCTTTGATGGACTTACTGCATATGCTAGCGTTGTCACTCCCGTAGGCCAGGAAACTGAAAGTGGATTGGGATGTTAAACATTTGCGATTCTGACTAAGTCTGTACCAGCTTGTGACACAAAACAGTCAGCTGTTTATAGAAAATATCAGCCAGGTTTACAGGCACTGATCCTGTGCACGCTGGATTAGACTGTGCGTCAGCTGTTTATCATCCGATGCAGTGAAATCTCCTTTCATTCCAACACCGTCCATTGTGTTCGGTAAATTCGTGTGGCATTTTTAAATCAACGTAATATATTGTATGGAAAGTACATACTCCAGTGTATTGATTCTAGAGTGTGAATAACACATTTGCCTCTGGCAGTGTCTCTTTTAAGGGTTCATTCTATTTCTTATTGAAGGAATTTAAATAATTATTATATTAATGAGAATTTTTCATGTATCCCAAGTACACAAGGCCATTTAAATGTCGGTTGACATTATTAGTGTTTTCCAAAACTTATTAAGGTCACTGGAAAATGATGAAATTAAAAGTTCTGGGATCTTGTAAGTTAGAAAATTTTGAGGTTTCAAAATTTTATCGAATTCACAGTAGTATATTCCCTTAAAAATGAGGACGGTGGCGTTTATGCAAGAAAGGACTCATAAAAATTGCCCTACAGTAGCAGACCTAATACACACGTAAAATGTAAAACGGGTTTAAAAATTGCACAAGTTAATGAGAAATCGTATACCTTTATATTCACTCCATTTACTGTTATTAAGAGTATTCTTACTTTATGTAAATACACGGTAGGTACGCCGGTCGGGGAGGGGCCAACTGCTATAAATGTCACAGTATACGTAACAGAAAAACATAAAATCTTGACCACGCCACTGAGGATGTCCACCGCAGCAGTGGATGAAACGCCTGGATTACTCCAAGCAGACCACGGCAAAACAGCCCGAAAGAAGCTTCTAATTCTAATAATGTACAGGTAGGGAAAAAAAGGGGACCGACTAAAATATCTAAGTTGCCGATATGAGCCACTGCGCATGCCTGGCGGCATTCACAGGATAACAGGGAATGTATTGAAATTAGTTTTAGTGTCGACAGTTAACTTAGCCCATTTCGTAACCCAGAATATGGTTTCTAATCGTATTGTTTTATAGCTGAATATATTACTTATTAATATTATTATAAAATTCTTCTTCGTAATACGGTTTCATGACTACTGACGCTGTCTTCCGGAAACCAAACGCCACTCTTCTCTGTCTTTCCACTGCTCTGGCTCTATGTGTCTATAAATCATAGCTTTCTGTACTCCTTCTATCCATGTCTTTGCTGGACGACCTCTTTTCCTTCTTTCTGGTGGTGTCCATTCCATAATTTGTCGTGGCAGTAGATTCTCCGTCATTCTTTTAACATGTCCGTACCATTGCAGTCTTTTCGTCTCTATTATATCAATAATGTCTGGTTCTCCCTTCATTTCCATCATTTCTTCTATCTGTATATTCTTTATTTTTTCTCTTCTGGATTTCCTTGCTGACCTCCTTAAAACATCCATTTCTGTAGCTAATATTTTGTTTTCATTTCTATAAAATACTAAAACAAGTTATATTATATTCAGCTACAAGAGTAGGTCTGCTTTTTTTCCCCTACCTGTACTTCTTATTATCGTTTCATTCAAATGGTTAAGGTCGACAAGTCATGGTGTTATTGTGAACACGTAGGCCTACGAGAGAGTAACATTCAATATCAAAGGTTTGCTGACACGTTACCCGTTTAAATGGGAGTATTAATCCCAAATATCGTCATTTGCACCACTATGTAGAGTTTATATTTATCACATGATTAATATAATATTAATGAACGAAGAGCTTTCATTGGCAATTCATGTCGCTCGCATTATACAACAAGGCGGGCAGCACAATGACTCCAGGCTGTAAGCAGCGATACCAGCTCAATTCTCTGTAGAATTCACACCCATACTTGCGAACACGTGGTTAAGTATTGAAAGAGGTGAATACAAGGCCCATTAGAGTTGGGAACTGGACTAATATACGTTTAAACAGCAATATGAAAATAACTGCCCACGTATCCTCCACCTTACCCAAACTCTTATTTTATAAATATAAATAAAATATTCTCGCCACGTCTTTTCTAATCTCAGAAGTAACTTGAGAAATTAAACTTCAATGTTTAACGCTTGTACGCACTTAATTTCCGAAACTTAAAGCGCTACAGTTCGAATCCTTTAGACGTACAATTTGAGTGGGTTTATTGTTTTTTCCTTCTTTCATTATTTCTTTCTTCCTTTCATTCCTTATTTCTTTAATTCTACCTCACTCGCAGAGCAAAGGTTGGATTGAAATTTTCCTACCCTCGAATTTAGATTATAAGATTTTAATGTCTAATGGATTGGAGAAACCTCAGTGACTAATGCTGTAGAGAGATGAAATTGCACAAGAGTACTCTGAAATCTGAACATGAGAAGTCCGGTGTTGACGCATTTTTAACTAAACACATGAACTGTAGGCCTATCACTTGATGACAAAGTCTGTTAACTTAATCGTAATGGGTCTCCTAAACGATCAATAATATTGTCAATATTCTCTTCAATATCGACGCTCTATACTGGAGAGCACATCAATATGCTTCAAAACGCATCAATATTCTGGTATAAATATTCGTGCTGCATGATCGGGGCTGTTTCAGCGTTTTTATTATTATTATTATTATTATTTCGAAATTTTTTCCAGTTCGGATTTGGGTTTTCTACCATTAACTCTTTCACTGTGCGAAAAAGAAAAATCAAAGAGAGAAGTAAATAGACGGTGGTCCAAAGAGTGATACAAGCTGATAAGCCGCTTTACACATGAACATTTGCTTATGTTTTGCGTTCTACAGAACCGGACGGCTACAAAAAATCACTTCGCCGTCTCACAGGCAACTGATATTGAAGGAAACATTGACAATAAACCTCATATACGTTCAAACGGTTCTTCTACAATGACAGAAAATATAATTTTCTATCAATATCCATCAATATTGATAGGATGCTTCAATACGCTACAAGACGACCAATATTTCCATCAGTATGATCCTCCGTCAGTATTGAAGCGGATTTGATAATATTTACGGTATTTAACAAATTATTGCGTCAAAGCATAAATAGAGTTAAGAAATTAAAGTAAATAACTCTATACAATGTTAACAAAGAAACTAGTACCAAGTAAATTTTACAGTCATGTAGTTTTCGTTACTCGCCGCATGGACTTAAGTCATCATCATATCTGGCTCAACAACCCAGGTCGGGTTACGGCCTCCCTTAGTGTCCTCCTCCAGACATCTCTATTTCTGGGAACCGTCCACCAATTCCTAATTTTGAGTCTTCCTACATCTTCCAACACTCCATCCATCCGCCTATACTTAGGTCTTCCCACACTTCTTCTTCCTTCTGGTTTACTCTCCATTATTCTTTTAACTATCTCGCTATTAACCATTCTTTGAACATGGCCTGCCCATCTTAACCTTGCTATTTTAATGTCTGTGACGATATCTGGTGATTTGTATATATCATATAGTTCCTTATTATATCTTAATCGCCATTCTCCCCTTTCTTGGATTGGTCCATATATTTTTTCTAAGAATCTTCCTTTCAAACATACTGAGTCGCATGGTACTCTCCTCTGTCAAGACCCAGGTTTCACATCCGTCATGGACTTAAGTGGTCTGGTAAAAATGGGCAATGCCGTGCAGACAACATGACATTTTATCGACCATTTACAAGAAATTAACTGGTCAGACAGCAGAAACGCCCAACGCCATGTAGCAATCACATCATTTATACAACCGGTTAAATGAGTTAAATGGTCAGAGTACAAAAAGGCCCAACATCTTGCACCATTCAGATCATTCTATCGGCAAAAAATGAAGTCAAATGTTTGGAGAAAAACACTCACGGCCGCGCAGTCAGTACCCTTATGGCATTTAAATGAAATTTTATGATCGGGTCTTTCTGGTTCATCTTTAATTCAAATTTGATATTATAGTGCAAGAATTATTCCAATTTTCAAAACTGGTACTGTCAGTTACGTTTTTGAATCAACTATATTCATAACTGAATTAAATGACATTTGCCTTTAATTAAAATTTAGCAAGTAACGGTCCAATTAAGTCCAACTGAGCACCAATTCATTTTAACGTAAAAAGATATAATTTTCTTACAATGTGTTCAGTTTAGGTTTCAACAATGATGGAATGTCAATAAATTACAACAAGCCTCTAAAGTAGGAATGTCTACAATTGAAATAACGCAATTGGTATTTCCTCTCAGTGCATAAAAATGTATCTCTGAAATCATGACAGAAGTGACTTAATCCATTTTCTACCCCTCTTCTTACAGATCGAAATGGAAGCATATCGACTATTGATCTATTGTATGGTCTCCACAATATTGTAACAAGGGCTCGTCGGGGTTCGAAATCAGAACACTGAGTTTCTAATTGAAGGATGGAGGTTTCTTTATTTCCTATAACAGTTGTCAATACAGCCAGAAAACTCCTGAATGTTCTCCAATCACTCTTCCGTTCGGTGCTCACTGCCACGTCACAGCACTGTCCCAGTTCAGTACAGATCAGCTCACCAGCTCTTCCGTTCACTAGTTCCTCCGTTCACCCTTTTCTCCGGTCACTACTATCGGCCAAGCACGAGTAAACCTCTGTAAGCGGAGTGCGGTGAGAGGGGTTGGTTCACAAGCAGGTGGATACTAGCGTTCTGATTGGGCAGAGAAAAGACGAGCCTCTCTGTTGTAAGCGAGTTGTAAACATTAGCCTTCAGTGTGCAGTGTGTTCCAAGCTGCAAGGTGACAGTGCTTTCTTAGTGAATAGTAGCATGGTATGACGTCACGTACCGCTCCTCGTTCTGCTAAGAGTTTTTCTCGTGCTTGGCCGATATTAGTTCCCCGTTGACTAGGTCTTCCGTTCGCGGGTCCCTCCGTTGCCTAGTCCCTCCGGTCACTGGTTCCTCAGCTTCCCAAGTCCCCAGCTGCGCTGATCGGTTCACTCCGTCCAGGTCCTCAGCTCCTCAAGCCACAATTACTTGAGGTCGCGCTGATCAGTGCTCTCCGTCCAGTTCACACTCCGACGCTGACTCTCTCCCGCTGTTACTGACTGTTACGGACTGACTGTTCTCCCATTGACTGGCTCATCACTCCTCACGGACTGACTCCCTCTGACTGGACGTTGCTGTTACTCTCCTCGACTGACTGACTCTCTGACTGACTGTTACTGTTACTCTCTCAACTCTGACTTTCTGACTGACTGTCTCAGCTCGCTCGCGGCCTTATATATAGGCCCGACGAATATTCCAGAGCCGATGTCTCGAAAGTTCCGCCCGCGTGGAATCTGGAATGCGCGCTGCGCCGCGCGGGCACACCCCTTAGCGCGAGCTCCTCCCTACAGGTCCCCCCCGAAGCGTGGCCCAATAGCCGTGCCGCTGTCACGCCCACTGGCGCTCGTCTGCCGCCCGTCCACTAGAAGGCCGCGATGTTTCTAGACTCCGTCGTTCTGGCAATTTCTGGGTGGCTCCTTTTTCTGTCAGTTTCTAGGCGAGTCTTTTCTGGGCTTTGTGACAATATTATTATTATTATTATTCCACTATAAAGTATAGAGTTATCGATGAGTTAATTTTATATACACTCGGGACAATGCATAGGCACAAAGTAATAAGAATATATTCTTTTGTGACAAACTCGGAGATGAGGTGCTTAAAGGATTAATAAAGAACTCTCAATTTAATTATTACCAACTGTTCAGCTCACATATGGTTCTGTGTATATCCTCAAGTTTCTGTATCCACTTCCATATATTCAAAACAAAACTTGAAATGTCATGTCATATTTTATTTGGGTTGATTTAGGTATACGAAATATGAACAATCTTCTCAAATTTAAAGATATAATTTGAATGCTGGGTTCTCTTATCGTTGCTCCAATACGAAGATTAGATTCTTTCATGCACTTATGCTGTCTGGTGTCGACGTTATTACCTTAAAATCATGTACGCGACCTTACTCATTCTTGTAACAGTAAAATTCTCAACCTTGTAGGGTTAAATGTAAATCTTTTCAACATGACAATTGCATCTATACTTAGGCAGAAATATGAAAATAGCTTTTGTTGCCATTTTATTGAGTTATCTGTTTCTCTTCATGCAACCATTCTGTTCCTACTCTCAAAGCGATCATTATGCTTATCAAACATAAAAGGATCTAACTAGGGTAGGTTTAGCGGTACATCATATTGTGACAACTTGGTCGCTGAGGACCAAATATATGCTGCAACCTAATGCTATCTTTTGTGCCGGGTATTAGCTGATGTAAATTAATTCTCATTCAGTGACCGATTTAACGTTGAATCATGTAATACTGTCTTTGCGTTGTTCAGTAACGATGTATATAGGAACAGAAGCCCACCGTTCCGTGAGGGGGTGCAGAAACGACACGGCTCACTGCGCATGTGCATGACACAGTTGTGTTATGTGATGCCGTCATAACCAGGTGACGAGCATATGCTTCAAATCACACATACATCCACCACCATCCAGCCACACACACATATTGGAGATTTCATGAAGACTGATATCTACCATTCCGCCCTCCCTGCACAACTTTTTAACTACGAGGGAGAATCAAATGGAAACCACAAGTAATTTTTTCCCACTATTTTTCTGCAGGAAGAATGTTTGCTTGTACATTATTTTTCTACATAGTCCACTCCCAGTCCAATGCACTTATGCCATCAGATAGGAAGTGCTTCGATACCGCATGAGAAAACTGATTCTGGTTGGCACTGTATATCGTTACGTTATTCAGCCGTTAAAAAGCGAGGATTTGTATTTATCTAGGCAGTCAGTATTTTTAATTATGAATTTTACGGTAAGAATGGTTTGTTAAACATTTACATTTCGGCTTTAAAGTAATGTCGCGTCGTATAATTTTTTTGTAAATACAAACTTGCTTAACTTTCTTGTGCGGGGTCTTGTTTTATGAGCCGGAAGACTCGGAGTCAAACCGGCCGGCAGTCACGCAGCGACAACTGATAAGATAGATTCAGAGTAGTTGGTATAGAAAGGGTTTGTTTAATCTTGCAAAATAACAGTGTAATCTATATAAAAATCATATTTATTGTGCTTAAACTGTTAATAAGAGTTGCTAAAAATGCTGAAGTTCCAGTACCACATATTTGTGATACCTTTGTAACAAATCTGTGAGCCCACCCGATGTTATTTTTTTTTAATTGGCGCCTGTGGACTGCAAGGCCACCACGAAAAGAAAACCAAACTGCCACGAAAGATAAAGGCGATTCAACACATAGTCAGTGTCCCCACCCCTACTGTCTCACTGCAACAGAAGCTATGAATAAAGTAACGCAAAAGCGGCATAAGTGCAATAAGAATGCCAACGCATACTTAGGGTTCTGTTTAGCTTTCAACCTACATATAGAATGTTACAAAAGTAACACATTTGAATGTTCAAAATGTATTCCGTACATCTTATTAGTTACTATAAATCCAGCATCTGGCAATAAATTTCGAAAATATGCTTATAACACTGATCAAAGTTTTCGAAAACTCTTCCTTGCGGCTTGCTTCATACTATATAACGTGTTATTGCCATGGTTTGATTCGTAAGCACTTGTCCCGTACTTTCACCAAGAGTTCAAATTATTAAACAAATCAGGGGATACATCGGAGAGTATGGGAGGTACTTTGTTCATAACAGCAAAACAGAAAAGCACATAATACGTACATGAGGAATCTTGTTTCGTGTCGTGCGGAATGTGAATACTACAAAGGCATAGTATTTCTTTGCTCACTACCCATGTATTTGATATCCTTCAGAGAAGGTTTTAGGAAATAATAAACGAATATAAAGTTTTATGTAACGTAAATTGAGTTTAGCTACACAAACCAAAGGTTTTGTCATGCCCAATGCTTACCTGCAAACGGTTAGGTTATGGCTCGCCGAGTTTTGGCGGGCATACACAGCGAAGGAACTGCCAATGAATCCTATCTTGGCCATACAATATTTTGGGTAATATAATTGAAATATCAACACTTACCCTATGTTTCATCTCTACATTGTGTCTTTTGCTGCCTTTGTAACTTTCACTATAGTAAATACCGTACTTTAAATGTTCTCGCGAAACTCGCATTCACCTGGTAAAACATGGACACACTGATATTTCACAACGACTCCGCAAGAGGCCACCAGTTGCGCGCTGCGAGTAGCAGAACTGGTCACATGATCAGTTTCAACCACAGATATATAGTTATATATATGGTTTCAACTTGCAACGGCTACCTTGCCTAGTTAAATGGAGTCTTGGAGACTTTTTCGATAGTGGATGGAAATGAATTTGCTTAGCAATGCAATGAATGAATGAATGATTCCAATTCCAGTTTGAATGACTGTAAGATTTGTTTATTAAAATACGCATTATTTTAAAAATATTTTAATTTTACATAACAAAACAGACTTATAGTATTATCTAAAACTGACTTGTACTTAACTATTTTAAGACCCTTTGTCCAGTGGTATAGGTTACTAATGATCTAGAAGTCCGGGTTCATTATCTGGCACCTCCTGGAATCATTTCTCTTAGGAGCTGTTTCAATAGAGAAATAGCTAGTTCATCAATTAATTTATTTATACATTAAGAACATTTACAGATTTTTCGGTAACGAAAGGTCTTTCGATTTTTTTTCTTTTTTTACATAAAATTGTCAAGTTGAGGAAAGTAAATTCCCACCCGATATTTGACTCGGTAAATGGGGAATGTTCCGAAAACTCAAACACACAGGCCGACTACGGTAACTGAACAAGCGTCCTCCCGAAAACGAGAATTAATGGAGTTAAAATTAATAATGGAGATAACTTATTTCGGGTCCAAACCAACACTCCCTCTACCTATAGTACCTATGGTTGAGTAGAGGAAGAAAAAAGGAGTCAGTTCTCGGCTTTTAGTTTATAGTAAGAGATTTAGTTTGCTTTAAACAGGGAGATGACAGACTTAGGATTTCTTTTAATTTTTTTTAAATCTTCTGACTAATGAAGCTGTGGCTTTTTTTTAAAAAAAATTAATCTAACCTTATGCTCTGTGAGAGAGTAATTGAATCTTGTATAGGAAAGTTTCTCACCTAGTTTGGTAGGTATTAAGTTTTCTTGATTAAGAAAGACACATACTCACATAAACACACAAATATATATATAAATATATATATATAAATATATATATATATATATATATATATATATGTAGTTAATCATTCTTCTCTATTAAATTTAGGTTGCAATGGGTATATGCAAAATTTGTCAGTATACGCAATCATTCTTTTAAAGCAAGGGTGCATTATTATTCCTGTATATGTAAATGCCATAGAATATTATGCTGTATAAAAATAGTGCTTTATGCAATGTGCCTATAATGGCATTTATTAACATACGAGTATGTTTTAATGAATCGAACAGAGCAAGTTTCATAATATTCTTAGGAGTGTCTTAATTAGCATTATAAGTAAGTTGCATTAGACTGTTTTTGTTCGACCATAATTAAATGTATAAGTTTTGGGTTTTTAGAATAACACAGAACTGATGAAGCAAAAGTCTCTCAAATAATACTTGTTAATAAGTTAGTTCTTGTCTTTTCTGATAGATAGCAGGCTACAAAGGCATGCAGGTCGCAGGGCTTCTCTCGAGCTTTAACGTCAAGCAACGCAGATTAGAACACGCGAAATTAACTCTATTTAGTATAAAATTAAAATTTACAGGAACAGAATTTGCTTTATTTTATATACAGATTGTTTATTACACAGTCATTTACTGCTCTCTAGGTACCAAGATCGTTCCATATTCGATAATAATAATCGGTACCATACCTGTGTTATAATGAAAATCTGAATTGTAATGGATATCATTATGATACCGTTACGTCACATGCAATAAGAGTATTATAATATTATGGACGAATAGAAAGAATAATATGAGTGTTTGAGGTAGGATTTAGGTGTATTGTATGAAGATCTCCCTTAGTGTACATTTCTATCTGCTGGAATGTCTCATTTATCTAGGGCACAAATGTAAATTTAAAGTCCAAAAATAAATCATTTCAGTTTATCACGGATTAATCAATTATTTTGCTCCCGCATTATTGTTATTTTAATCCAGGGGCAAAGGCTGCCCAGTGCGTAAGCCTCGGAGCAAAACTTGTCCCTTTTTTTCCACAGTAATATTGTATCATTTCCAGGTGGCAAACGTGGAGTTCCCATTGCCACATTGTCCTCGATGAACAAAGGAAATTACGATTGTTTCACTGCATGCATATTGTAACATTTTGTTGGAAACAGTGTCTATTTTCTGTTTACTTAAGAATCTTCTCTAACCTAACTCGAAATGGAATCGCACTTGAAATTAAACACTAATTATATCCATGTCCTAAATTAAACATAATTGAAGCGTTTAGTTTTTTAAGGGTCTAAGTGGTAATATCATGATTTTTCAGCTGATAATCTTAAATGGATCTATGTACCCAGCCCAATGAATTTCAGAAGTGTCCAAGGTCCAGGGAAATTCACGTTAGTAACAATAAATTCCAAGATATATAGCGCTGGGTCTATCTCCGGCTGTCTTTCTGTGGGTCTATGACTTGTTTTCTACACAATCACTTAGGACCTTATAAAACTAAACGCTTCAATTCAAGCAATCGTGTAACTGAATCTCCTGTCTCTTCGAATTCTGACGGTAAAGAACTTAAAGTATTTAAAGTGTGTATGTGATAAAATGTAATATTTTGCGGCGCAAATAAATTTAATTAAAGCTGAATAGTATAAACTAATGTGAATTATCGCTTTTAAACCTGTTAGCTTTCGGATTATGAACTGAAGATAAAAAACTGAATGCAACTACTGTACTACGTTCAACATAGGGCCCCGATTTAAGCTGAAACAAAATGGCCCTGGTTTAATTTTGAAAGGAAGAGAGAACGCGCTTCAATATTTGACTCTGGCTTTATAATTATTACCAGATTCAATAGATGGGAATTCGAGCAGTGTACTTAATTTGATTTTACTTCGCCCTTCACTTTGTGTTTCAATTAAAGCCAGTTCTCTAATTAAACCATCAAAATCCATGACTTCTTGTCAAATACATCGATAAATTACTGTTTTATGTTCCACGTGTCCAGGGATTCGGTGAGAACAAAAGCCGGCCTGCAATTCCTTTAACATTTAAAACAACAGATTTTCTGAGGTGCGTTTTTTACACCATTTATAAAAGAAATTTATGGTATCTGTTCAAACCCGGTAGAGAGTTTTCAGTCGAGTATGCTGAAGGCTCGATCGATCGGCTCCTTGGGAAAATATTCACTCCTATTGCAAATACTATGCTAAAACTTATGGAATGATTTCCGCCCATGGCTATTTTTCTTGTATAGAATAAAATTTAATTCTATACATTGAGACATATTTCGATAATATCACATATATATGTACTGATTTCACCCAAGGCATACTTGTCTTGTTTATTTATTTATACCGACAGCAGTAGGCTAACCGGACATTTTCATCAAACAACAAATACATCAGGGATGCCTCCTGTAAAGTGTCTGCTTTTCAGAGGGACAACCTACGATAAGTTTAGATATTTATAATCAGAAGTAGTCTATATTAATAACAAATCCCATCAATATCACAAAAAGTTTCATTTAAAAACAATGTCTAAATTACAAAAAGGTTTATTTCTTGATATATGTAGTATATATTGGTATTTGTTTTTATCATTTGTAAATATATAGCAAATTATGGACCATCCATAACCTTTTTGCTTTTTACGTTTGCTTCCAACTTTTTTCCTAACTATAAATAAGAATTTGCCTAGTCTTTTTAAAAAAGGACCCATTAGTCGAACACCAGATTTTCTTATATCCTATTAATTTCTTTTATTTCTTTATAGTAGTTTTACCTCTCCCTTTTAGGGACATTTAAGCGACCCAAGCCCGGGCCGCGACCTGTCGGGAGAAGGATTATATTTTTTGACTAGACAAGGACATGGAGGGCCTCCCCGGATGAGTGATCAGCCCAATGCCGGGGCCACCTCGGAGACAACACGAACACATAGGACGAGACACACCATTCACACACACACTCCAAACAAGGTGAGGATGACGGTCAGATGATATCTGGGGACCACAAGGGCCTAAAGTTGCCCAACATTTGTCTCACAGATGAGGAAATACCCCAGAAAAAATCCCACCTAGGTAACTTGACCCGACCAGGAATCAAATCCGGGCCCGATGCATGAGAGGAGCGAACGCATCCCCTACACCACACGGTGAACATTCTATTAATTTACTAAGTTTTAATATGTTTTTGTCAACTAAAGCTTCTATCCAGTAATCTGATCGTCTACATTCTAATGCAATGTGTAACGCATCCTCATTATAATTGTATAATAGGTAAATTCCTTTGCTAATGTTATCTCCTCTGTACCTCCGTCACACATTAATTGTTTCACTAAGTTACAGGTCACCGTTCACAACAATACGAAATAAGTTTAATGTACCATCTCCATCAAGTGACGACAATGAAAACCATCGCAGTATCACGAAGCGTAGTAGGCCGTGTGTGGGCCGTGAACCTCAGGGTCCCGTCCCCGGTTCCCACAGCCTTCATCCATCATCATTATCATCATTTATCATTGGTTTAAGAAAAGATGGACTCCAATTCCCTCGTACAGTCGAAGAATGTAACGAACCTAATTGTGAGAAAGAGTTCTTGTTTCGACTTCTTATAGTGGCCGATTCTAACATCCTGTTTGTATCTACTTTTTACTCCTACTAGTTCTGATACTTGCCAGCTACATTCATACAGAGAATTTTAAAGACGACTGAAGTGACGAAAGTGACACAGCGATAGATCCATCCATGAAATGTTCTGTTGGGAAAGTGACAAAATGTAGTTGAGTTCGGTTTTTTTAAAAATAATAATAATAATAATATTTATTTATCTGTCATTAAACTTATACAAAGTAATAGACATCATCAGTGTAAAAATTCTAAAACTATAAAAAAGCAAGGGCACACAGATTTGTCTCATCGAACTCCTGTATAGTGTAAAATGCCTTGTTTTTTTTTAGCCATTGCTTGATAACTATTTTAAATCTTTTCGAATTAACATTCCTAACAGTTTGTTAAAAAGTTTGATTCCAACATGCTTAAAACTATTCTGACTTTTATTCAATCTTGTAAAATTAGAGACTAAATTATTTTTATTTCTTGTTTCGTATTTATGTACATCTGAACTAATATTAAAATTATAATAATTATCTTTCACATACTGTAGCACATGTAATATGTATGGTATGGTATGGTATGGTATGGTATGGTAAGGTGCATCTTCATTTTTTACATACATATTAAATACAGACTAGTCAAGGTCATAAGGTTCATTTCAATAAAATGGAGTTTGCAAGATACAGTATTTTTGATGCCCTTTATTACTCTTATGATCTTTTTTTGCCAGAGAAAAACTTTTCTGGCACCAGCAGAATTTCCCCATAGGAAAGAAACGAAGTTCGGAAATAATGCAGAAAAATCAGTGGTAATTTCTGTTAGGGTACGTAACTATATTGTTATTCTTCTTTCTAGTATTACTTTTTTCAAGTTTTAATTAGTTATTTTGTACATATTCAAAAATCCGAACCACCCAATTAGTTCGGAAAACTAATGTTCCACATGTCTACCAACATGCTTACTGGAAATCTATTGACCAAGTTGTAACCGGAGTTGATAACACAATATCGAAGGAGATCAAAAGATCTCAACGATAATTTTCTCAGAAACACTATCGTGATTAATGAATACCTAACATATCCAATTCTTAAATGTCATTAGTTCGCATCATATATGACGGGTCTATTAGCAAACCCGGCAATCTCCATTTTGATAAATGATAGAGATACTGACTTCTAATGAAAGTTTAATGTATTTCCTATAAATTACATATTTAGTGTGTGTTGCAAATCTGAGTACCCACATAACAGTGTTCCCACGAAACAACCGGCATGGGAAGAGCTTCACAGCAAAATTAAAGAATCAGATTACAAAAGTAGGAAGGATCACAAACACAAAATAAGGGGTAGATCTCAGAGATCAAATATTGCCAAATTTTCTTTTTTAAATAGAGGGATTCAGGATTGGAATGATTTACCTGCAGAAATCTTCGAAACGTTTCCTGCTAACGCTAATTTTTTTTAAAAATATATTTAATAGGGTATATGATAATGCATAATATATATTTTTCCTATAATATTCTCAGTATGTAATTTTTATATGCTATACTTTTGAATGGATAGAGTTTTTTTATTATCAGGTATGTAGATAGCTGTTTTGATATTTAATGTGTAACTGTATGTATAGTGTGTCATTTTTGTACATATGTATGGCTGGTATTTATTGCAACACTGCCACCGGGTTGTTGACCCACTTGCAGTGCAACAAAATAAATAAATAAAAATAAGGAAAAAACTCAGATTTGCAATACATACACTAAACAAATACCTGCAAATGCATTAAACTTTCATTAGAAGTTAGTGTCTCTATGTTTTATTGAAATAGAGATAGCCGGGTTTGCTAATAGAACTCTCATATGTGGGCGAAATAGTCTGTGACTGTGAGTCTAAATGTAAATGGACATTTTCACTCTCTAGACAGTTTCAAGTAGATATTTGTACTTTGGACGTTGTCTGTGGGAAGGATTTGTCAGAAGCGAGCGTAACGTGGAGTAGGGAGTAGTGGAGTATGTATAAAGTCCAGTGAATGGAGAAGTGAGGTTGTAGTGTTAGCTAATGAATGGGGGATTAGTATGGCGGACAGCTTGAGGCTGTAAGCTCGCTCCAGTTAACTCCAAGTCAAGCCTGGTAACAGATAATCCCGATACCTTACAAATCAAACAGTCTTTATTACTCCATGCCCCCCCCAAACCCTCTCCCAGATAAAGTTTCAAGGCTCACACGCCATCCCTCCTTTAATGGTCACCCATTACTACGCTCTTCAAGCAAGAGTGACCTCTGAAATTTCTGAGTCTACACTTCTTAATAAAATATTATTTATGATTTCCATCCAAATACAGGTTTTTGTACAATGCTTATTATAGTTCTCAATCTTGCTATATATATATATATATCATGAGAATATTATAGGAGAAAAATTCCTCTGACACTGGGATTTGAACCCAAGACCTTTGGTTATCCTTGTCAATGCTCTACCAACTGAGCTAAGCCAGAGTTCATTTCACAGCGCCAGATGGAACCTCTCTCCTATGACTGATTGCCCTTAATTGTCTACCTCACTGACAGACAAGATATGTCATATGTCAGTGTCTGTCATTTGTTTCATTGATATGAGCTGTTCGTTGAATAAATCATCTACGCGGCTTTGGATGGAGATAACGAAACGAAACGTTTTGCTCACAACATTTTAGTTTTAATATTCTAGCCAAAATACGTATTATAACTCAACGGTAAGCAACTTAGTTAAAACCGGAGCGAAAAAATATTATTCGATTGTTAACTTACACATACGTAATGACCAAGTATTCGTTTTAAGAAGTGTATTTCATACGCTGATGGGATTCTAAGAGAGTCAATCAAAATACTTCGGGGCAGAGACTAACAGTTTCGTAAGAGAAGGTAATCGCTACAAGAGAGAATAGATCTGTTTCAGTAAGTTAAAGAGCAATTACTTGACACAGAAGTTAAAGACAACAGATAGAACACCGCGAAAAGAGCACGAGTTGGAAGACAGAAACTGTGAGAACAGATGCAGGGTTTGCAAGCTCTATAAAAATGCAAATTCGTCTCCAGAGCATTGTCAGAATTTCAACTAATCCACTCTCAACTCTTGATCACAATAAAGGGATACGCTGTAATGGTTTCACTTCAAGCAAAAATTGGGCTGAACCAAATAATTTATCGCTTTGAAATAATTTCTCATCCAGCTGTGCAAACTAAATTTCATACAGTAGCTTTCAAAATGCACTAAAGAGCATGGATAACGGTCAGGTATGTTCAATTATGCTATAAGAGCAGTCATCTGATAATTATTACACAAAGAACTAAAAGAACACATCCAAACGAAATAAGACATTGTGTAATCTACAGAGTAAAATTTGTCCTAGAATCGAACCTGGTTTCCAATTCTGTAGGCTGACCCCTAGACAACAAGGCTCCCACAAAACATACCCAGACCCATTCCACATCTTCTTCTAGACCCCTACCTAACTATAGAAGTTTGCAACAATATATCTCTTCACTAAGCTAGGACTGAAAGCCTGTAGCTAACTGAAATAAAAATATATTCATATATGATCTTTTTTAATTCTTCTAGAACTACTGGTGAAACTATGACCCTGGGATTGATCAAGCCTAATAACAGATGTAATCATTAAGATAAAAACGGTTGGTGCGTTGGGCTGAACACCTTACCTCCTTCATGTACAGACTGTTGACTGTCTAAAAATCCGAAATCCGAAATCTTCCACTAAACTCACGACCCTCCAATTCTTAATAGTGAATTAATTATTTTAATAGAAGAATGAGCAGAAAAGTGTTCCTGTGTCGCCACTGATTTCCCAAAGGACTTTCACGAGTCATTACAGCCCAATTAAGTTCTACGAATAACGAATAATTAATGTATTAGATCATAGTCTATATAAAAGAGACAGTTTAATCTAAACTATAATTAAAAAGAACAGTACCGGTAGCCTACTCGGAAGCATTTCATTGTACACAGAGACAGATATAAACACTAATAGGCCTAGACATACTACGCATTTGTACCGCCGAAAAGCTTCAATACTTACAATGAACATAAAATTGCTTGGAATGTTTAAGGTCGACGAGATCTTTCCCATTGGCCTAATCCCTTCTGGTGGCATTATGGTTCTGGGGGCGATTCAGCCTCTAACAGAAATGAGTACCAGGAATATTACTGACAACCTTACTGCCTTCATCAGCCGAATAACTTACCTCAATCAAGAAGACTCAACCTCCCGGAACCCCAAGGATTTCCACGACCACTAGGCTACAGCGGTCACTTTACTTTTTTACTTCTGAATCTTATAGCCAATAATTTTAGATTACTCAATGTGTATCACCATTAACGATCGTGGTCGTCAGCATGATGACCACAAGCCTCCAAATCCTGCCATCTGCCTATGGTAGGTGACGCTGCGGTCGGGTGGTAAGCCTAGTCCCTTGAGGGATGTAGCGCCACGGAGTTTAGTTTATTTTCAATGTTAATAATTCTGGTTTCATCAAAGACATCTTAATCTGAATTACATGCATTTTGCTTTATAGATTGTACATTCTTTCTATGTTGCACAATTTTATTAGATACACATAATTATGTAGCTTAGAAACTACAATAAGCAAAGCACGAATATTTGAATAGACGATATCTTGTAACCGGTGTCATACAATTATATAACTAACTAACTCCGTGGCGCTAACATCCCAGAAGGGACGGCAGGGTTGGGGGCATGTGGTCAGCATGGTTGTTGTCATGACCGGAGTCGCTACTTCTCTATCAAGTAGCTCCTCAATTTAATCACGAGGCTGATTGCACCCCTACCAGACCTCCCTACCTCAGAAAAATCCGAGGAGGTACCGGGCCGACGGTTCTGCAGTCAGCGACGCTAACAACAAGACCACGCCGGCGGTCCTACAATTATATACTTTTATATATTTTACCTCCCATATTTTCAGCTCTTCATTAGAAGTGCAAACATTTCGAATGGTCTTTATCTGATAGAAGTCCGATATGCTGCTCCCTGCTATGTTTCCGTGTTTCGGTTATACAACTTCAGTACTTTCAGTTTATAGCCGCATTATGTGATTTTTTTTGTTGTCGTTTGTTTTCCATGTCGACACAAGCCACTAACACAAACACAGGGAACAGCACAAATATCGCACGTGCAATGGAACAAAGGCTTTCATTTAGATGTTGCCAAATAAGCGACAAATTTCCCACGGCACGCCAGCATTGAAAATCTATTTTCGAAGACTGGCGGGAAAAGTGTTAATTTTATTCGAAACGCTGGAAACTCGATTTCAGTTTCAAGTGTAAGTCGCGCCTAAATTTTAGAAAAATGGAAAGGTCATCTTATGTCCCATAAAATAGGGTACTGTAAACACTAATAAAGTCGTATACTGAAAAACAAAATTCCTAGAATTTTCAAAACAACGTAGCAAAATCACTGCGTTGATAGGTCTATGTCGTATAGTTTTCATATGATTATTCCATTCATACACCACGTATTTTATATTGACCAATAACGTTTAGCTATGCCTCGGATATCGATCAGTCACGGTCGTTGATCTTACAATAATATGCTTGCAAGGATGCAATCTTATCTGATAAAACGTCAGCTCGTAGCTGGATACTCAAGGCATCAGTATGCAGTGATTAATACGTCACATATCTGAATTGCTGCCAGTGAAAAGAGTAAAAACACATCTTTTAATATAATATAAATTATTTTAAACCTGAAACTGCATTGGTCAGAAACAATTTCGATTTGATGCCAGCCAGTTTGGGTGTTTTTATTCCATTCTGATTTTAGCTTTTCTCATCCAGCTGTTGGTAGAGTTTATTAGTGTATGGTAACACATTCGACAGTATATTGCTCTTCTTTTAGTATGCCGTGATCTCACAGCTGACGTAATACTGATTTGATTTTAAGCAAGGAAAGTAATAAAGTAATTATTATTTATATAATCTGATGCATTTATTCATGGAACAGTCTTAATAAATCCCACTAGATATTACTTAAGATTAGACTTCGGACTTTTAGGTCGCTAAAAATGCTGTTTTAGGTACCTAAAATAGGCTCTAAAAATTGGAAAATAGGTTCTAAAAATCGTAAAATAGTCTCTTATAAAATCGTTAAGTTGCCAATTTTCTGAAATATCTCAAGTGAAATGCAGAATCTTATATGTATTGAAGTCACCATTAATCAATAATCATGATAAAACAAAGATATAGGCCAATAGTACACAGAATTATATAGACCTATTACTAGCGCCTGTATTACTACCATAACAGTGAAAACCTAATCCCTGCGACCAGAAGCTACGTATATCATACTAGCATATTCAACCCCTTGTATCCCTCAGAGATTCAGAGTACTGCTTTTTATTTATTTTTATTTTTTTATAAACTGGATGTGGGAGTCGGGAGAAAAACACTACATATTCTTGGGAATTCCAAGGAATTTTTCTACTGAAGACAAAACATTCCTTACTATTTAACCACATCACAAATATGTCATGTACTGCACATTCCGAGCAAAAAAAAATTAGTACAAACTGAAAATAAATGCTAGAATTTATAACAAATAATGACTTATTTTGAACGTTAGAGGAAAAACAAGCAAAAAGGCAATATTAGGCTCTAACGTAAAAATAAGCTGTTTTAAGTCCTATAAAAGAATCAGTTTTAGGCATAGCCACTTATAAAACATGCGTATACAAGTTTTTGTCCATATATATTACTTAAGGATTAAAATAGGTTTTTACCTAAAATCCGAAGTCTACTTATGATAATGTTCTATATCTATACAAACGTTAAAACAGCGGATTACTTATCCGAACGTGTAACACAGTGCGATAAGTGGATTAGTTTTACCATTTCTTAGCTGCCTTAATAAAATATTCCTCGAATTATTCTTTGAATGTATTAATATATTAAGGCTTTCAAAGCGTAGAGAATTTTGTGCTGGAGGACTACTCCAGCTTAAGCCAGTTCCAGCATTTGATTACTTTTACAATTTATTTCAGAGATTCTTCAAAAGAGAAATTAAAAGGAACGATGAATTCAGTGAAAATCAACATTCATTTCTGTCTAATTGACTTATTCAGTCCACTCATTAATACTCAATAAGCTCACTAATTAATACAAGAGAGTCCACCGGGTAAAGCGCCAGGATCGTTCCTCACGCTTCAGTATTCTTATTGGCCATTCATTCCCAATTTAACAAGAATGGGACTTTATTACACTCTGTACGCAGCCATGCACACGCTACAAGTGCATTTCAAAAGACCTAGTTAGAACCGCTTCATTATCATTGTGTTCTTCTTACTGTATTCCATGGATGTAAAATGTCATTCCGAGGGGCAGCCAGTATCGTTGTTATTGCTAACATTATAGTTCCTTTACCATTACATACCGTTAATATATGTGACTGTCGGCCCTGTTCCCAAATACGAAATTCTATAAGCCAACTGATTATGTACAGCTGTTGGGATAGCCAATTTTCTGTCTTGTAAAATTGCCGATATTTGTTTTCTTTGCGATTTTATGATTGTAGTATTTATTGAATACGAAGTATGATCGGTGCCTCTCACTACAATATTCTGTGATGTTACCGGCTCAAACAAGGATCGGTTTCTTTAAATTGTCACCTAGAAGATGTAGTGTCTCAAAATGAGATTAGATTAGATTAATGAGGGGTAGTATAAGCCCTTCAACTTCTCAACACTCTTGTCTTAATAGATCTATTGTGAATATCCTATACCATATTTTAGCAGTCACCAATGTTTTTAATTTAAGTCTTTTTAATATAGGCTATAATTTTTCCTGGGTGATGTCCAGTCCTGAACCCGGGGATTTTTCGTTACTGAAAAACCCACTACCCGGCCGGAAATCGAACCCGCTCCGCCAGGGTGGAAGGCAAGTATGCTACCTATACAACCATGGCGGCGGACTCCCAAAATGAGGACGTTAAGATCTCTTTATGGCTGATGGATTTGTTGTGCAGAGATTAACAGATCTAATTAGCTGACTGAAATGGTGTAAGCAACGGCTCTGAACAAAATGCTGTTATAATATCGCTGGTACTTTGTATGTTTTGTAAATTTTGGAGGATTATTTTACATCATTTTCGTGACTTCCTTTTTTTAAAAGAATTACTTGGTCCATTGTGTTTTCAAGGAAGAATTTGACAATCTCTATACCCTAAATTGTAATTTATTGTTAGACAAAATATACATTTGTTTCAAATTCCCCCCCCCCCAAAAAAAAATTCACAAAATAAAAATATCGAGGTTCCTAATTCGAAACGGGACAGATAATCCTTTTGAAGGAATTTACCTGCCTCCGGAAGTTTTCTTTACAGGGACTTAAATAAAAAGGGCTACTGGTTTGAGACGAATTGTACTTTTGCAGCCTGTAACGTCTAAAAGGATTCGATATAAAGATTATTGCATACACGAGAATGTTTAGAGAAAAATAAGAGTTGTCTTAGTGTCTTTAGAATTTAGTAACACTGGTTTCGCAGTAGCATGTTCAGTATTTAGGATTAAATGTAGTACTTTGAAAGTGAACTTATGCGAATTTGTGCTATAATTTTCATCACATAACAAAAGAAATAAGAGAAATAAATATGAATTTTAAAACCAATTACAGTAGAACCAAGTTATCAGAAATATAGGGCGCGGAGCCGTTTCGGATAATGGGCAATCACACATTCGGAATGGGCATCCACGCAGAAATTTTAACCTCGCTTTATGGCGAGATCAAAATTGTTGCTCTTCAATACCATTATGGAAAGTAGAAACTTGGTACGCATAATTGGGGATTATCATTGTGAACTGGAAATCGCCGATCAATGTTGTAAGTAAAGAGTTGCATTTACAATGGTTATTAAACGGATAATAATGTAATACATAATTAATAAAATACATGTAACTGAATTATCAGAATAGCATTTTTAGCTTAAGGCAGTACTATTAAACGGTATTCACGGCATATAATCAATGTGACACTTTTCCCCAACAATACACGATCATTGGGTGGAAACCCAATAGTTAATAAACGTCCATTTATAGAAGTATTGTTGAAATATTGTAGGTATAATTCTGTGGCTTGGTTCTAAAAGGGCCAATGTCATAGAACTTGCTTTTGAGATAACTGACTATGAAGCGTTTATAGAAGTAACATTTTTTGCTAAGAACTCCCGACATTGGCCTCTAAGGTTTCTGTATTCTGTCTATTAATAGTGACAGACATTGGCACTTTTAGTATATGAAACATGAAGACTAGGAAACCTCAATAATGCATAAATCTCATTTTTGCAGGAAATTGATATGGGTCCTTTTAGAACCAAGCCACAGAATTATTGCGTAAAAGATTATAGTTTTGTTAAGGTTACTAACGATGCATTATGGTAAGTGCTTTAATTATAAGTTACGAATGTAATTTAATGCATTCACGCTGTTGAGGTTATGTCTTATATGTTCACAGGAGGTGGTTACAATTAAATCCCAATGATGCTGAACTATAAAATACATTTCCCATAATGCTGACGCCTTAATAGATGTAAGCGTAATTCACTTTATTTCCAGAATAAGTCTTAACTTACCGATACAACGGTGACATATGCACAGGCTAGAGATTCTGCGACCTAATTGGAATATAAAGAAAAGAGGAGGAACCTTTATCACCTTTGTAGGAGGTGATGAAGTAAATTTTGATAAAGATTTAATGAATTAGATCTGTGGTTGATTTCAGACTCAATCTTGCGTAATGTTATTGGTCTAAGTCAAAAGTCATTACAGGTAAATAATCCTCTAAATACAGTAATGGGAACAGAAAAAAATATACGGCATAGAACACTGTGAACGTTACTGTGCGAGTAGAGTTTTTTGGACTCTACAGAAAAATAATTGAATAACTTGATTCCAAACTCCACTTAAATCATTTCCTTATGTATTTCAGAAGGAACAAAAAATTATAAACCTGTCACTCTATTGTAAACGTAATATATTTCGACTGTATCCACAAGGGGTTGTTTTGTAAAACAAAATACCCAAGTATAAAAAAATTATGTTTAGTGTTGAGGTCAAAATAGCATCTCCAATCTACTAATTTCTTCCAGAAACCAGAAAAAAGCACAGTAATGGACAAAAATAACTATACCATGCTAATTACACTTGAATTACAAAAATCTACATTTTCAGTTTGATAATAAACTAATATATTAAGTTCGTTTACTTAAACACTAAAAAAATGTGTTGTTTTAGACAGTTCACAGACTACTTATAGGAATGGTTCCTCGGCATTTTGATGTAATAATACC
Organism: Ectobius pallidus; assembly: GCA_964059195.1. Classification (NCBI taxonomy): domain Eukaryota; kingdom Metazoa; phylum Arthropoda; class Insecta; order Blattodea; family Ectobiidae; genus Ectobius; species Ectobius pallidus. Next base: position 31,034,519 of record CAXKWD010000011.1, read on the forward strand.
TGTTAGTCTTGGCTCTCGGAGATTTGGGTATCTATAATAATTACGCTACAACCAATGAAGGGAAAATAATATTTCACGTATAAGATTTAAGAGAGGTTTGGAGTTTAATTTGTTCTTTACTTGGGTAGGTTTTGGAAGAAAATACTATTTTATCTATTTAATTCCAATGTGATTTACGGGGGTTTTGCACGATAGGCCTACTATAGTCAAGTTCATTTATCTCGTCCTACTGAAAGGTAACACAGAGAAGATAAAAAATATAAGTGGAGTTTGGAAGCAACCAAGTTGGACTTTGAGAGGCGATGGGCTTACCACCTGTCCCTCTGCCCTCTATCGGCAAATAAGCGTAACAAAATTCATTTAGGTAACAGAAACCTCCACTTGGAGGCCCCTTCGCCCCAACATAGGGTTGGGGCTATAGGGTTCCAGACAGACAGTTGGATTTTAATTTTGGTAAACCTGGGTTTCGGTTAAGCAGGATTTTACTGTATTACCGAAAGTTTTTGCCTTTGATTGTAATAAATGCCCATTATACAGTGAGTCCATTTTATGAGGAAACCTCGCATCACTGCCGCATTCCCGCGCTAACATCGCATTGCATCGCAGTCGTACAAAACATACAAGCGGTTAGTTGCTTCGGTGTGTTGTAGTGAGACGCTTGTGTATTGTTGTCGTGTGTTACATAAGACAATAATCGAAAATGTATACGGTTGAACAGCAAACTTACTGAGAAATAACCATAGAAGGCGCGTTCGGAGATTTTCTCGTAAATATCCTGACTGTACCATCCCTACAAAATCGTGTCTTTCGAAGTTGATGAAATAGTGGCGTGCAACAGGTTCAGTTTGTGACATGCCGAAGAAGCATGAAAGGCACGTTTTAACAGTAGAGAAACTTGAGGATATTCGGGTGCGATTAGGAGTTAAGTCTTAGAAAATCACTGAAACGTTTGGCGCAGGAAACTAACATATCGACCAGACTGCTGAAATTTCAACAGTATCTCAAATAAATGGTAATAATCCTCTACATCTAGGCTTATTTTGATAATAAATTGGTTGAGTTGTTCTATTTTGTATTGTTTCTAAAGTCTTGATTTGCCGGTAGTAACGGAACACGGTCCCCGCCGGTGCAAGCACAACAGCGAGGAAAGTGGGAGCAGGGGCAACGCTGTTAAAACGTTTCCGCATAAAATGACCTCCCTGTATAATAGCATACACTAGAACATGGGATCATTTTTACCCATAGGGAAGTTGCCCCAACTCCACGTTTGTATCACGAATAACAGAAATCCTGAATCCAGACCGCTGCCCTGTGGTGAGAAGCCAGCATTGGAGTCCAGTGTGTGCCATATTTGCCAAAACCCTCGTTAAACCCTCGCTATCTTACGCGTCATCCATACTCTGGTAATCGAGGTTTCTTTCAAACTGAGTTGAACCATACGTCGCGTATCATTAAATCAACATCAGCATGAATATGAACTACCATTATCATCGGTGTAATATCCATCACAGTCGACAACAGGTGTGCTAAATCAATAGTACCAACTGTGAATGAGCAAAACATAGCGCATTATGTAGACACTGCACTCGAAATCATCACCACGTGTTCTCTCTGCCCATTCAAAATGTAATCTCCAGTTCGCTAGTATCATCTATCTCTGCCTGTCTCTCTCCCGTTCTCTCTCTTCTCCCACTTCTAGTCCATACTCCTCCCTTTATAGACACTTGAAGCGTAGAATATACTGTATATTGCTACTTGATGTAACGGTATAATTCTGTGCACCGTCAACATTAGTATTACAGAATTATGGGTTCTCCTGCCTCCGATCGGCTAAGTAAGAGGATTTTTCAAGCTTATGGCAGCTTATTCAGCTGCCATTTTCTAGAAGAAATGATCCGGTTTGGGAAACTATGAATATTAATATTTAAATATTGCGCGCCTATTTAAGTAACAAGTACGAGGATCATTCAACAATTAAAGAGATAAATTAGTCTGGGGAAAAGACGGTTAATAGTACAAGTTTGATACATTTAGGATTTTAAGTTGGCGTCACTGCACTGGGATGAGTTCTAATCAGCTGATGGATCAACATTGCTCTGTTTATAACCTCAAAATTAAGTTTAAAGATATCGGGTCTTCTTTAAAGTTCCACATTGGTTGAACAACGTTCTGTAATTCGTTTTTTGATTGCTGAACGTGAAAACCACAGGATAGCAGATAATGTATTGAAATTTGTTCCCATCTGTTGAAAGCATAAACATGAAAGTGTTTATAATTCACTAAACATGCTATGGTTTTCTTTTCTCTGTTATATCTGCTTCCTCACGTTGAAATCTATAACCTCCTTTGACGACGAAATGTGCTTACACTTTATGTACACCGTGTGTTTGTGGAGGGAATTCCTAGAGCATTGTAATGCAGACCTACCTTGTGTAATTACTATTGTGAATTCCTGGCTTCCAGAAACTCGCACAATGAGAAACAGGAGGCGCCATGTTTGCCAATATGACTTTCGCAATGTGTTCATCGAAGCGAAAAGTGATTTCAAGATATCCTTCATTTTCTGGTTTCCTTTCTTGTTATACACCCTGTTTCTTTTTACAACCCCTCCCCAGTAGTTGCTTTCTCTGGAGTCATTATTATTTTTCTGCTTCAGAATTCGCTAATTCCACACCTACCCGGAGCTTTTCGTTCTTTTTTTTTACAGCCCTTACTTCCCTACAAAACCGTGTATAGCGACTACAATTCATGCTTTATTCTAAATTCTGTAACTCTCGAAGTGAAAAGGAAGTTCACCAGACTGCTTAATTTATTGCAGACTTACGAATGATCACTCCGTAACAATAAGTGAAAATATGACGTCATCTTTTAGGAATGAATGTATCCTGAAAATAAATTGATCGCCCAGTATAATTCAACCACGTTTCAATGAAATTTTTAATCAACTCCTTTTCTACAAACTAAACATTCGCAGGCATTGCTTAAATAGGCAGACTAACCTAAATAGGTGTGAAAATCCATTAGAAAACAGTACATGCTATATGCTCAATTGTATCTGTAATTGGAGTGTCTTTAGAAAAGGATTTACGTCGAGACCCTACTTCTTGAGTTTTTTTATTCTGCTTTTATTAGGCTTGAAAATACTGCTTAATTTATTGCAGACTTACGAATGATCACTCCGTAACAATAAGCGAAAATATGACGTCATCTTTTAGGAATGAATGTATCCTGAAAATAAATTGATCGCCCAGTATAATTCAACCACGTTTCAATGAAATTTTTAATCAACTCCTTTTCTACAAACTAAACATTCGCAGGCATTGCTTAAATAGGCAGACTAACCTAAATAGGTGTGAAAATCCATTAGAAAACAGTACATGCTATATGCTCAATTGTATCTGTAATTGGAGTGTCTTTAGAAAAGGATTTACGTCGAGACCCTACTTCTTGAGTTTTTTTATTCTGCTTTTATTAGGCTTGAAAATAAATATGAAAAAAGGCAAACCGTCACACAAATTTAATTCAAACATATGAAACCTTAAGGTGTAAGGATTAGGCGTAAAGAGACGCATGAAAGTTTTCTGGTGGAACACATTTATTGCTATTAGATCGTATAAGCGGTCTAGTAAAGTTGGATGGTAATATAGTTATCTAACGACGGGGATGTTTTGCAACTTAGATCTATGACCGTAGTTGGGGGATGTTTGAGTTTCGTCCCTCAGTAGTTCTTTTACATTCCTGTAAATCTAAAGATCTGATCCTGTCATATTTACGCACATATAAATGCCATCGACCTGAGCAGAGCCGAACACGAGACCTTAAGCACAGAAATCAATCTTTTGTGGATTTCCAAAAGATTGCAAGTTTGATAGCCACATATTAAAATTGGGAAATACAACAATCTATAGTGCTTCAGATCATCTGCGTTCAAAATCTTGTCCAGAAAATTAATTTCATGCACAAAGCGTAATCTTTATTGCCCTGTAATTAACCAAATAGGTTAACATTTGTTAATGTAATCAAAAACCTCTAGATGGACATAAAGAAGAATAAAGAATAATATGGTCTCTCCGACAAATTAGTATCCATCGACAGTATTTCTCTGGCTTTATCGGAATCCAAACAGCAGTCACTGCGTAATTTCATCCTTTCTGACTCCGTTCATGACGCGCTCCTTCAGCGTCACCCTCTGCTTATTGATGCGTTGCTTATTGGAAGCCAAAGTAATTCAATTTGTTCCTTCCCACCTTCTCTATCACTCCTGACTCGCGCAAAGTTCTGGGCCGAACAAAATACTATGTTCCATGCTTGAGCGGTTTCACTTTCCTCTACAGCAACAAATATATAATGGAAGAACAAAAATAAAGTAAGCCTTAGATTCAAATTTATAATATATTATTTAGCACAATAAAACGTTATTATTTTATTTATTCATTTAGTATGGTACAATATGACTTCAAATAGGTTCTTTTATAATTACTAGGGCAAGGCATTCGATGATTTTGCATCTTTCTTATATGAAGGTTAAAAGATAGCTCGAATATATATAAATGTGTTTCACGAAATAATTGATTAAATAAGATCAATTTGCTTTTCCATTTTTTGCTTTATTTCGCATTTTTTGCTTTATTTTGCATTTTTCGTAATTTTTAAGAGATAGGTCATTTTGGTAATTTTTATGTCATTTTCGGAATTTTTAAGTCATTTTCGGGATTTTCGTCATTTGTAAGTCTTTTTCGGCATTTTAGGTCATGTTTCAGTGAAGGTACAGAGGAGATTTTCCAAGTACAAATCATTACTTTCAGACAACAACAATCGTTTTTATTTGAGAATCTCCGCCAAGTGTTCATAGTTCGTTTTAATTCATGTTTATTGTAAACACCATAGCAGTTCATCTTGTAGTAGTAAAGATTTTTTTTATTTCTTTTTAAATGGCACATATTTGCTAGGGACAATTTGATGAGCTTGCCATTTCAGAAAAGAATTTATTTTTCTTTAAGGGTGCCCAAGTACTGCAGTGTAAATTAACTTACTTACACTTGCTAATAATATTAGTTAATAATGTTAGAACTCATAATATTATTTATTAGTTAACAAAATCTTGTTTCACAGAGATATGAACACTGCTCATACTGATATTATCAGTAAATGTTATTAGTTCTGCAGTCTATGAAACAGTTTATTAATAATATTAGCAATATTTAGCCTACTAATAATTTAGATCCATGAACTCATACAGTAACTAATATTATTAGAAAAATATTTTATGAAACAGAAAACTAATAATAACAACTAATATTATTATGTATTTGCTAATAATATGAGTGTAAACGTTCTATGAAACAGGGCCCAGGCGGGCCGGGTATTAGGATTCATAGTGCCGGTGACGACCCAGGGACCGGCTGTTGACATGGCTGGTATATGGTATAGCATGTACTTTTATGTAACGAGGAAATCTTAGTTAGCCTACATCTGAATTTCCAGTTCTCGAAGAAAAACTTAGCTAGATGTTTCCACCTCTAATGAAGAAGCTTGATTGGCACCATGTTTGAATTAGTTTATAGTGAAACTTGTGATTGGAATAGTGTGAAATTTACATGGATTTGAAGAAATTCAGTCGTATTTTACGGACTATAAGGCCTCTCACACACCAAAGCCGAGCTGAGCCGGGCCGGGCGATGCGATGCCAAGCCAAGCCGAGCAAATCTGCGATGCGTTCACACTGACGCTGATTCGCTCAATAGGTTTTCGAACCTTGTAGTGAGAGGTGCCTTTATCCTTCCTAGCAGTAGTGCAATAATAATGTCATCAAACTTGATGATGATGTTATTGGATAGTGCCTCACTTGATGATGAATATGTGGTGAGACAAAGAAGGCGTTACTGGACTCACAGTCTCAATAAAGATCACGAGAAAAGCGGACAATTCGCAACTCTATACGAAAAACTCCGAGAAGATAAAGAACGTTTTTGGGGATATTTTAGAATGAGTACTCATACATTCGATTATATTCTGGAATTCATTTGTCCAGGCCGGGACACCGAGCTAGACTGAACAAAAACGCAGGCAGAAACCGCTTGAAGTAGCGGGAAGCACGACTGCTCAAAATCGCTCGGCTTCGCTTCGCCCGGCCCGGCGTCTTATTTGAAAGCTCCCATTGAAATACTGCATAATTAGTGGTCAAGCGATTTTCGCCCTGCTCGGCTCGGCCCGGCCCGGCTTTGGTGTGCAACCCCACTAAGACGTTCCGGACCATAAGAAGCACCTTGATTTCAGGATGGAAATTTAAAGGAAAAGAAATTTAATGTGATTCTAAATGAAAAATTGATTGGGAATAAAATACTTCGTTGCATAAATAAATTATAACCTTGTACAATGGAATCAGTGTATATCACTTCTAACTAAAAACCTGCGCTTTAGGAAAATCTCTTCTTTACAGGTGGCATCGCGTAAATTTTAACAACTGAACTAATTTCTCATAAAAGACTTAAAATACTTTTACACCCCTACTCTCAATTCAGCAAATAGTAATTGTAACGGGACAAAGCTGTTTAGTGGGCATTGCCTTCATTTAAACCATCCGGCGGAGATAACTCCTTTCGTATAAAAGAACTCAACAGTCCTTTCTTTTCGCATTGTATACGTGGCATCCAGCTACCCTCATTTTACGATTGTGACAAGTGTATTGATGTACAGTCTGTACGAAATTTTTTTATTATCTTATCGTTTACAACACCTTGTTTATATCTATGGTATTCCGGAAATATTTACTATAATTTTAATTTTTTAGTGTACTTCGGACCATTAGACGCACCCAACTTTCAAGGCTCTATTTTCAAAGTAAAAAAGTGCGTCTAATAGTCCGTAAATTACGGTATATTTAAACAAGTAAGTGTTACTCGGGATATTATGCCAAATCTACCTTGGAGATAATGGGGTGAGAGGATAGGGTCCAAATGGAAATAATTATCGCGAGTGAATGGTGGTATCACTATAAACTTCATGTGAAAGTCCCCTGTGGTTATCATCTCATCATATTATAACCGCTCTAGAGTAATAACTTACTGACGCAACTAATTTCGAGCGTCTAGCCTTTATTCTTTTTCAAGCGTCTCCATTATTTTCATCAACTACGACCTAGATAGTGAATTATCCAATAACTCAGTGCGCCCAGTTTTTCAAAGAGTAATAACTAAATAAATCGACTTTTTTCGCGAGTATCTAGCAGCTCTTTATTCGCATAACCTGCAAGAAAGTATTTCCTATCGTTCACTGTATAAAATGTCTAATATATTTTTAGACAGCTTGAATCAAAAATAGAAATTCAAATACAAGACACACGAAGTAAAAATTTTCACACTCGCGTTAAAAAATCCGTTGTAACCAATTTTTGTTTCAGTCATATATAAAATACTTTTTAGTTAAGAATAATTGTATAGTTCAAAAAGCGTAGTCGACTCTATTCCTTATTTTGGCAGCTGTGCATAAGAAAATCCATGATTCTGCTTGCGCATGTCTGTATGCGGCAGGGCAGCTCGAGGTTGCAATATGGCTCAATGGCACGTAATTCAATAGATTAAATCAAATATTTATTTTACAAACATTAATAGCTGTCTAAAAATAGTATATGATACAAACAGTAAAAATATTTTAATTTTGCTCGTAGGACTACTGCACTCACCTTCATGGGTTCGTTTTACAAACACGCCTACTCGCAAAATAAAATCTATTTTACAAACTGTATGAAAAATAATTACATGGTCGCGTACTCTTCGGGAAGAAGAATCTGAGAGTGTTCGAAAACAGGGGGCTTAGGAAAATATTTGGGCCTAAGGGTGGCGTGCACCATCCAGGAGTAAATCTTACTAAAGTAGTAAATTTAAGACGGAGACCTGGAGTATACAAGAACCAGTACATCTGTCTCACTCTTAAGTCATACTAATGTATGTGCTAGAGTGAGACAGACAAACCGGTTTTTGTTACGTAAGGTTCCCTTCCTAAATTTACTACTTTAGTACTACTCTTTTAGTAACTTACTCTTTTAGTTGGTGTTGGAGAGCTCAATTGATAGTTACTTCTTTAGTTGTTACTAAAGTAGTAAGCGATTTTTACTAAAGAAGTAGTCGAATTCTGCGCAGAACAGAGCAGAAACGTTAGTGCAGCGCAGCAGAACACGTGCATTTCAATTGCCAGTATTATTCAAGTGCCAGATAATGAAAAGGAAAGGTTCGCTGAAACAATGAATATGAATTTGGGTTGTTCCAAATATTACTAATGACAATCTTCATGTTTTAAAATAGGTCTAATAGTAATGTTTTATTCATTACTAATTTTAATTCCTTCAATTGAGTATTTTCAGTTTAGTAGCCTACGTATGGGTACTGTGATTATAATTTTTGTGCAAACTATTTCTGTATTATAATGCAAACAATTGGAATTTCCAGTTGATTTTCATAATTGATTCACTGTCAATATTATAATTATTTCTCTCATAATAATAATAAAGTTATAAAATATATTAAAATATTTATACTTCCTAAAGTTACATATTCTTCCCCAAAAACGATAAATCAATTATTCTATAGTTGTTTATCATAAATCTCACTATAATGAATTATTAATACTTATTGACTGTTTAACAATATTAATAAGAAGTATTACACAAAATCATGAAAAAGGGGGGATAAAAAGGATAACAAAACTAATAAGGCGCATTATGTTTCTGTCCTTTTTCAAATGCACAGAACAATTACTTAAAAAATATTACCTTATAAAAATAATAATATTACAACTGAGAAACGTAATATTTAAACAAAAAATGGCGGTACAATATTTCGGAAGCTATGAACTCCAATAATAATTATGTAGATGGTTGTGTGTTTAAAAATAATTTCAGTGACTACTTCTCTAGATCCTGTGCAGCTTCAACCTCCGGGCCCCTCCTTAAAATTTTCTTTCGGCACTCATGTTGGCATTTTTTTCTATATAGTTTATAATGCTTCTCACTTTCCTGTCCACAGGGTTAATTAAAATAGTTAGCAGCATGCTATAGACCTGCAGCATCTGCTATAGTTTATTCCCAAACATGAAAGTCTCGTCTCACTCCTCCATTCGAGACTTGGGGAGTCTTTAAGGAATGGTTTTACAATGTGTCCCCTTCTCAATGTACGCTAATCCCAGAGTCAGTCAAATTTTCTTCCGATGTGGCCTGTTTGGACATTTTTACACCTGGGTTAGAAAAAAGGACATATTATTCATTAACACTGCGGGTGCAACTATTGAACTTTTAGCTCTTATAATTATTATTATAATCTGGCATTCGCAATGTTGTGCTTTAAGTTAAGCTATAGAAGTGTAATGTAATAAAATTAATTTACAATAATTACATTAAATCGTTTAACAATGAGAATCACCTATTGTTCAGTAATTCTATGGTTAAGTAGCAGGGGGAAGTGTTTTCTGGGTAGCTCCAAGAACGGAGGCTTTCATGTATTGGAATGTACTATACCTCGCCGATATCTGTATCCATATGATTAGCTTGAAATACATCGTCGTTTTCTGACCCAAAGTTAGGGAGAACTGCAACATCTAAAGGCCGATCCAGCTAGGAAGATATTTAAGAGCACATGAGCTCCTTGTACCGTGCAATGCAAACGTCCCTTCCACTCACTCTTCCCCTCACCGTTGGTGGACGTCTTCCTAATTGGATCGCTCTCCGCAATGATATTTCCACATTTGACTGGCTGAAATCACATGGATGTAGTGAGAATCTGACATCGTTTCTTCCAAACGCCAAAATTTCTTGTAAGGATTTATGAGCTTAATTATTTACGTTATTAAATGCCCTACTAGGTATGGTTCGCTTAATATTTATTAAATCACCTGCCACAACTCTCATTTTTGGTATACAACCTTCTTCATCTCAATAACTTATCCTCAGTTTGAACGATGTAATCCATTTAATGTGATATGTAACTCATAACTCACGCAAATGCCACAGAACACACTTACTCCACAACTTTACTCCACCCCCTGAGTAGGAGTAAATATTGGCCTTATTTACTCCACAACTTACTACGTTAGTAACGTACTCCGTGTTGGTGCTCTCCACCACTTGTGGAGTAAGTTCATTTACTCTGGGAGTAAATAAAATTTTTACTTCTTTAGTACATTCCTCTATGTTGAAAGCCGCCGAGTTTAGTTTACTCCTGGTTGGTGCACGCCGTCCTTACTAAAAGAGTACGGTTACTAAAAGAGTAGCTTACTAAAGTAGTTAGAACTAAAGAAGTAAGGCTTACTAAAAGAGTAAATTGCATGAGTTTGGTGCACGCCACCCTAAGAGAGATGAAAATGGGGACTGGAGAAAACTGTATAACGATGAGCTTCATGACCTGTACTCTACACCAAATGTAGTAAGAGTAATTACATCAGAGAGGATGAAATGGGCTGGACATGTTGCGCGCATGCGGGAGGAAAGACATCTCAAAAGTATTGACTGGGAGACCCGAAGGGAACAGATCACTTGGAAGACCTAGACGTAGGTGGGAGGACAATATTAGGATAGATTTAAGGGAAGTGGGATTTGTGAGGGATGATTGGAAAGAGTTAGCACAGAATAGGATTAAATGGAAGGTCAGGTAAGCGCGGCAATGAACCTTCGGGTTCCATAAAAATAGATAATATTCCTTTAGCTTACTTAGGAATTGTCTATCCCCAATGAGTAAGTAAGTAAATAATTATTTTACCTTTATCGCTAAAAAAAGTAGGGATGGGTCGATACCAAATTTTCTCGATACTCGATACCGATACATGATTTTTTCCTCGATACTCGATACTTCGATAATCGATACCGTCAACATTTTCAGTTTCAATAAATAGGCACATTAAAAATTAAAAGTTGAGAGAATTGTGTAAAACCAACTAAATTAATTAAGTGTGCATATTTAATGAGACAAAATTTAATATCATCAGTAGCCTATAATTATTTTTAAACTCTACATTAAAACTAAAATTAGTTTTTGAAACAGTCCACTTACAAGTTTTTCTTAAAAAATTACTATATTTAGTAAACTAATAAAAGTAGAAAGAGATACCGCATTTCCTTAAATTGCAGTATCGCAAAAGTATCGAGGGAATGTTTTGAAGTATCACTCGATGCCAATACCATGCAAGTATCGTTTGTTCGAGGTATCGAAAGTATCGAGGACCCATCCCTAAAAAAAAGTCTTATGGAGATGTTAATGTATGACTATAGCAATGTTCTGTTTAGCAACCATAGTGTCACTCTTGCACAAACACTTCAGCGTTTCCGCTTTGTATGCGATATTGGGAGAGCTGATCATGTTACTCCCTCTTTGAAAAGACTGTCATGGTTAAGACTCTTAGTTATTTTTCAAACTCTTAATTCTTCAACTCAAAGCTATCTAGCTCCTCGTTTCCAAAATGTATCTACAGTCCATAGATTATACGGTAAATTAATATCCGTTCACAACAAGACTCCATCCTAACTGTTACCTCACATTGAACATCCCTGTCTCCCCAATCTTACACAGATATAATGTAGACTCTAAGTGTAGACTGTAGTGCAGCCATGAGTGTAAGCTTTCGGAAATACAAATAGGAAAAATGGAATAGGAAATAATAATTATAATAATAATAATAATAATAATAATAATAACTGGCGGGACATGCCAAACAACGAATGAAAGTCTGTTAACAAATAATTTACACATCTTGAAATTCATAAAAACAATATTGTTTAATAATTTATAATAATAATTCAAAGTATTGTAAATATAGTTAGACCAAAATTCAATCAACATACCTTTTTTTACATATTTACCACAATATATGGGCCTATTAGTTTTATCAAGTTACACTATTAGTATTATTAATATTGAATTGATTTTACTATAAATTGTTAAATATGCACTAGAAAGAAAACTACTTGTCTACTAGAACGCAAATGTGTGTGTTGTAAAGTTTAAAAATAATGAGTATTTCTACTATTTTTACATAAGAATTAGTGCGTAGTTTAGTTTGTATTCCCCATATGTTGGTTGTAAGGTTATAGTTATTATCTGCAAACACGTTGTATTACTTGTTATGGAGCATGTTTTATTGATAAAATAAACATAAATGTACCGAAAAATGTGCCTAAGAAGTAAACATAAAATAAGAAATGGAAAATCTGACAAATTCCACCCTGTATATGACAGGAGGTTCAGGAACCTTTTTCTTTTACACGAAATGCTTTACACTCTTGTATTAGTACAGTAATGTTGAATACCCTTCATCTGCGCACTGTGTTATCCTTTACAACAGAATGATAGAATCGAATGGTTGGCAAGATTTCTGGGATACACTATATTTCTCACAAAATATTATATAAGCAATAAAACTGTTCAAAACTTCCTCCACACCAACTCTGCAGAAGGTCTTATCTTATCTTTAAACATACATTTAAAAGTTATTTTGAACCAGGAATGAAAAATGCTTTTCTTATCTGCGTAATAAAATATCGCTTCTATTCCTTCCCTTTCGGAAGTTCTTATAGGGTGAACCACAAATTCTACGTTCCATTCTGTAACGAAACAAGTGTGAAAATATCTGAATTTGCATTTTTACGAAGAGAGATGGCCAGGGCTCTCATTCTGAAACACTCCCATTGATCCCCAGAGCAGGTCAGACTAAGTATGCATTCATGTACCACAGATTATAGTCTCTGTTGGATCGTACATGATAATATTATAGGAGAAAAATCAGAGGAATTTTTCTCCTATATCATCAGACTAAGTAGATTTTTGACGGTTTTCCGAGTCACTGAGGGGTTATCGGGTTAAGTTTTCATATTATGGTCACGAGTCTTAAAACTTTTTTCCTGTCTCACTCTTCATGGGATCTTCAATATCGTATATAAATGCATTACCATTATAGCGTTTGCTTTGAAGCTCCTGTGGTCCACCTCGATTTTTTGGGTATTGCGATCGATATCATGTTATGACTTTCGAAAAATTCTTTCATATCTTTGCGTTGCACCGCCCGTTCAAATTTGTTTTTGTATATTTATATATATTTTTACACCATGATTTTCCTGGTTAAATCGTAAATTGTATATTTAAATATAATTGTATACATAAATGTATATTTAAATATAATTTTAATTGCGTTGGTAAATCATTACAAAATCGTACGTAGAAGTGACAGCATCTCCTTCATACCTCCGGAGGTCTACCAAACATGGCTAAGTATTGAATACACCTCTGTTCTGAAAGCTTTGCCGTTCCTGTGAATACATAATAAGACTATAACTACAGTATTAATCAATGTGCACAGCAACAATTTCCTTTCAATTATGTGTGCTCAAAGCGTGCCCGACAAACTTACATTACACTCACTCCCTCCACTACGTGGATCGAATCTGACAACGGCAAGTTATCTCCATACCAGAAGGCCCCATCTTCAGGCTACAGACGTTACGTCATTGCTAGGTTTCGATACTTTATACACTGAACGCGGATTCTTGTTACGAATAGCATGAACATAGCATCATCTAAACTACACTAAACTCCGTGGCGCTATATCCCTGGAGAGACTTGGCCTACCACTCGACCGCTGCGTCGTCCAGCACATGCAGTTGGCAGGATTGGGGCATGTGGTCAGCATGCCGACACCCACGGCCGTTAATGGTGGTTGTAATGATCGAAGCCGCTACTTCTCTATCAAGTAGCTCCTCCTAACAAAATATTACCTACCCTCTCTTTACCATCAATAAGAATTTCCTAAAATATTGCCGAACAAGTATTCGTACCGCGGAAGGTATCATTTTCAGGTTCCATGTTGATTAGAAGTCTGTTCTTGTTTTCATGAACCACTAATACTTCTCAAAATATTGAACGTTTTTACCTCTGTAGATGTAAATATAATCGATTATATTACTGTAAATGTACATGCAGTATGTATTTATATATTAAATCACACTTATTATACATACACTGAAACACACACAGATATATCCTGCAGTTATTCTATGTAATATTCTGCTACCATGATTTCGTGTAGACCAAATGATAACGCTGATGACAATTATCACAATAATAATTATAGTTTTTTAATTAATATCTTCTTTCACATCGCATTTAACTACTGGAACACCCTGTTTTCTGTCTGCCTGCTTCGCCAAACAATGGAATAAGCGATCATATAGCGCAATTCTAGGGACATAATTGCAGTTTAAAAATTTCCAATATTATTTAATTACATCTGCAAATTATCAGTAAAATGAAACCCTTGGAACATATTACCATATGTATGTACAATCTGTGCGAGTTTGGTTATTTTTGGCGCTACGAATGTTAATTTACAAACTTTAGCATTTTTTAAACAGTTGTCCAATATTATGAAATGCGTTCAGTTTTTTAGGTGTCACGGTTAGGATTGTCTGTATTTATTCTAACACATAGTTTAAACTTATTAAGTTTGATAATTATTTTTTTAATGATTAAATCTATTAATTATTGATGACGTATATACAATGTGCTTTTATTTATTCATATTCGTCCTGAATATTTTTTTGAAATATATAATCCTTATTTCAGAAATTCCGGGGTGCGCGGGCAAAGAGAGTTACGTTCACCATCCTAAAAAATTGATATATGTCCATAGAGTTATAGATAAAAATGTTCTCTACATTTGTGTTAAGTCCAGTAAGTCATATTCAAAAGTGTACGGTAGTTATGGATGTGTGCCTCATAGGTTTATCCATCTCTAAAGCTATGTTGGGCTGGTATAGTGTGTTAAGTCACTCTGATTCTCAGTAACAAGAAAGTGGACTTAACTCTCTTTGCCCGCGCACCCCGGAATTAATACATATCTTTAAAAATCCTACTCTCCCCCTAAATTTAACTTACAGAACATGGAAACATACTATATATTTATTTCCGCACATACAAGAACAATATGAATTGAGATTATTCCTATGAGTACAGGTGGCGGCTAGAATTTATTTAAACAAATATTTTTCACATTTTTTGGCCACTGCTATAAAAAATATTCCTTTAAAATGAATATTTTGTGATAAGAAGGAAGATATACATAGTGTGATGTAACTTGCTTAGGCTTTCACGGCCGGTATTAGAACAGCTTGACAAGTTTTGCGGCTTGTAAACCGTAGTTCAACAGATGTTACCAACGTTACGCGGTTACCGGTGAAACGTTGAGAAAATCAAACCTCAGTGGACCACGGACCACAAGACAAGGAAACTTGTAAAGCAATGCATAGTTTTGTTAGTAGGCCTAATATTATTCAGAATATTCGTAGACATGTTCGAATTCATATAATCAAAACAGTGAACATTTTGAATTTTGTGTTCGAAAAAACGCGTTAAAGAGTACAAGAGAGAAAAGATACGCTAAATACTTATTTGAACATTGTGGTGATATTTTCAAGTTTTGAAAATTGTCTTTTTTACTGACGCTTATAAGGATGGTAGAATCCTGAGAGTTTGCTTACAAAAGCATGATGCTATAGAGTACATTTTAAGTAATAAATATATATAACCTAAAACAAAGACATGACAATTTTCCCCTTTAAGGCCGGGTTTCCGAAACGTAAGATATCTACTAGATGGCATTATTCAATCCGTAAGCGTTTCTGAAACGTTCGATGGCGGCTATCGTTCGATAAAACGCCCGACAAACTATCGCACCACAAATCACTAGATATCTGGCGAAACGGTAGATAAACACGCAACATGGCGGAAATGCGAAACATTTATGTATGTTTCGTTATTATGTTAGCATTTTATCTTACATTATGTTACTAGCTTGTTATGGTATTAAACTGAAAAGTAGTAATGAAGCTGGCATTGGTTATTAATTTGTGTGTGAAATAATTCATAATACTGTACTAGAAAAATTGTATATTATCGGTTAGATGAACTTTGTTATAGCCTAGGCTATTAATGTATCCATCGTTTATTTGTATTAATTTCATTTTCTGTTGTAAGTTAATACTTTTAGGAAAACATCGCGAATATTAATTCAAATCATATTTTCTTGCTGGTCATCTTCAGTGCCAGATCGTATAAGGCCTAGGTCTATACAGAAGAAAATATTCCCTGAAAGAAATACAGCAATCCTTTCAAGAAGTAGCCTACGATCATATTCGGATTCGGAAAAAAATGTAGCTTAAGTATATTAATTTTATTTTCTGATGCAATACTTTATGAAGAAAATATTGCCTTTTTACAGCACGAATATTAATACATAATCATCATCTTTCTCGTCATCTTCATCCTGAGGCAATAATTAGGCCTAGAGATGTGTAAAGCAAAAGTATTCCCTGAAAGAATTAGATCTTTGACGATAATGAGTTTCGGAAAGAATCAGGCTGTCAATGCAATGACCTATGGATAGACAGGCCATCATATTAAATAAGGAACAACTGCAAGCATGCCTTTTTCAGCGTTAAATAGCCCATCATTAGAAATGAGAACAAATCGCAGCATTCCTTTCTCAGTGGTAAATCAGCTATAACTTAATTAATGTGTTGCGTTTTATGCATTACGTTGTCAGATTGTAATGGGTGACATTTTCGCTAATGCACAAGTCTAGAAGTCGAAATTGCCGAAGTTTCTCTCATATTTTGCATTCGTTTTACCAGAGAAACAGCTGACAAGAAAAATGCAGACAGAAAATTCAGCCATTTTGAATACATAGCAAGAAGCGCTCCGATTGGTTGCTACTCAATCACGGCCAATTTGATATTACAGTAAGCACCGTGTCTCCATCTATTGACAAAGTGCTCAACTCATTTATCTGGCATTAGCTATTTACTGAGCAAATTCGCTTTCGGAAATGGGAAGGTGTTTATCGAGTCTATAAATGTATAGAACCATTACCTGTCTAGAAGATATCTGGAGCTTTTTTGCAACCGGGCCTAAATGCTACAGCAAAGTTATACTTAAGCATTGCGCACTTCTGACAAAATAAATAATAGTATAAACAGCTACGAGTATTTAGATGTCAGTTGAAATCGGTACTTATAGCGGGATTCATATGTCATGTACTATTACACCGATTTTCATCCTATTTAGCCTCATTCACTGTATCAGTTGTTCGCCTCTGGAATTCCATATCTCGCTAAGTCAGAGACTGTCGAACGCTACGTGAATTTCAGAGGGAAATCAGTAAGTCATTTCGAAATAATGCAATTTGGTTGTTCTCTATTTCTCATCTTAATAACCAGCCATTTTCACTGCTCTTTTTGGTACCTTTGAATGTTTATCTTAAATTTATAATTCCCAGTTTTTTTAAAGTATTTTATAGACATCATAAAGTGTAATTGTTTGTGTTTTCCTTTATAATTAGATATATTATTACTAAACTGTAATTTTAGAAGTTTTTACTACTTTAGTAATTAATCTTAAATTTATATTAGAAATTTTATATATACTTTAGAGTGTTTTTACCTTTAGGCCTACATAGATATCATATAAAATTGAATTTTTGTAGTTATACATTATGCTATTTTAATATTGTTTTGACTGGCAGAGCGGAAGACAAGGCCAAATGGTCTTCGTTCTGTCAGAATAAATAAATAGAATAAAAAAGTAAGGAATGAAATAGAATGGGAAGTGAAGGAGTGAAGTGCTGAGTGATTATTTGATGACTTCACGCCACTGCATCCACTTTATTACTGTGTGGCTGCAAGTGGAGCATCAAACATTAACAATATTGTGTGCAAGCCCGCCACCTCATCAGCTCAGCTTCAGCTCCTACTTTTTATAGATGGCATAAAGCAAGGCCCTTGTATGCAAATGAAGCACAGCATCGATCCTGATCCTCTCATAGGTCCGGTTATACAGATATCTACAAAGCACCTTACGCCGAATCTCAGTTACAGTTTCACTTTAGGGTTTTTTTTATTTCCGTATATGGAGAAGAACCAACGATTCTTTTATTCTTCAGAAGAACAGTATTTTCTTTTGTCAAACGAGTAAACTCTTAAAGAAGCAAAAAATGAAGATTCTCTTGAAACGTAAATTTGTCCAAGTACATTTTGGGCCAATGCGATTAACACAGCTAGCTTTAGACTGTATAATGTGAGAAATAACTGAAGGCTTAAGTCCCCATTAAATATATTTCTACTTGATATTATATTTTTGTGTTCCAGATACTGATTCCCATTATTCTGATCTTTATAACGTACTCAGTCTATACAATAAATTGCCTAAAATTGACAATACCGGTATACAAATACTTTAATATGAACAATAATCTGTTTAAAAATCCCTTTGATCAAGACTTGATTACAGTGAACGTCGCTTAATGTAATCGCGGATAATGTTATCAGTCGGGTAATGTTATTACTTTTATGAAATCCCGTATGGATTAATACTGATACAATGAAAAAATTCAGTTTAATGTGATCAAAGATTCGGTTTATTCTACTTTAGTGGCAGTTAGGTTAGAATGGTTAGATTATGAACAGTGATACTAGTTTAGTAGGGCATACTGAATTCTCGCGTTTCGAAAATGTTGGTCAACTGTTTTACCCCGAATTCTAGCTCCAGTCGATAAGATGGCCGTCAGTTATAGGTTATCAATAATTACTTATTTTAAGGTAAGAGAATTACAGGATGTATTCTTATAATATGAACAGTTTCGGACATAATTATAATCCTTCCACTTAGGGAAACAGTTTTAACGTTCTTTCACATAGTAAAAATTAAAACTGTATAGATTAGGTTCTAGGACTGGTCCCAGTTCGCAATATTTAATTGAAATAAAATTTATTTTTTTAATTTGAAAATGAAACAAAATTAAGGTTGCTCTTTACTTACAACAAATATGACAAAATACTCAAAATTTAAAGTCTCATAAGAGAAACAACTCTAAGTGACACTTTCAAATTGCAGTATATAATAATTTAAGTCACCAAAATTGTGAATTAAATTTTACTAGAACCATGAAGTAATATACAAATTTATTGAAAATTGTTTAATTTTAGAACTGAAATTTATATTGAAAATTCTCTTTAAGCACTTTGAAAAATGTCAACTAAAATCTTCTCATTTGCTTCATAACTTAAGCATATGAGGCCTATATTAAAAAAAAGTGTTCGGTAGACTCGATTAATGTTGGGAAAAGTGCTTCTTGAACATAAGCATACAAAAATAAATTAAGGGTAAAACCGCATTGTAGGGGGGTCCCACTTTGAAAACCAACTTTCTTCTCACAGAACACCTAGGCCTAATATCACACGTATTTTGTTATAGATAGTTCTCTGGAGAGATGTTGCCTCGACGAATGATTTGGTCCGACCCACCCGACCTAACATGATCTAGCGAAAAGTAGCGTGAATTCCTCCATATTTTTATCTCCGTATGATGAAGAAACTCGTGATTGGAAAGGTGTAACGTTACAACATCAGAACTCGTAGAATTCTGGAAAACTGGTTCACCAACACAACGAACCTCGCGGGAGATACGATATTGCATATTTACGAAACGGGAGAATTCAGAATACCCTACTAATTGATATCACTGTTCATAACCTAACAGAATATGTCACTAATACTAATGTCGCAGTTTCTAACCTAACTGCCACTAAACTAGAATTTCTGCAGAATTCAGAATAACCTACTAAATTAATATCACTGTTCATAACCTAACAGAACCTGTCACTAATGATATATGATAAACAATGTACAAGAAGCGTCATGTTGGTCAGCCTGCCTCGCTGAGAAACAAAACACATCACCCGTCCGTGGAATCTTGCGCACATCACGAGATGCCCCCCCCCCCTACATTGCGACTTTGCCGAGAAGTTTTACGGAAAATGTTACAAATAAAAGTGCTAGCTCTTAATATAAACACCCCATGTACAACATCTAAACAAAACCGTTAGAGCGGTTTTCAAGAAAATCGTGAAAAACAAAATTTACTTCACGTAAATTCTCCTTGACAGTAATAGAAAGTCGTCGCCAATCTTTGTGTCACATCCTCAGAATGTACCTAACTCAAATACAAAATTTAGTTTTCATACTATTTTCCGTTCTAGAGCACAGACACGCAGACAAACATAGACATGTTTATGAAAATAGTCATTCCGGGCTCAGGAGACCTCAAAAAGTGTATTTATGTTAAAAACACGAATTCGAATTTGGTTTTCGAACCAAATAGACAAGTTTATTCGTCATTAAGCACTTCACAAGAAATGCAATAGACTTCGTCATGCAACAGTAATTGGTAGGCTACCAGCCTAGTACATTGATAGAATATGGCTTATTTCAAAAGGCTGCGTAACAGATTTATGTCCTAACAATTCTTAAAAATTGCTGTTTAAAGCTAGTTATTTAAAAACTGTGCATTTAAAAAATCATTAAACTATAGGCCTAACAGATTTATGCGTAAACGATTCTCAAGACAAACATATTGTTTAAAAATTGTCATTTATAAAGTCATTAATACCATAATAAATTTATTTACAAACAATTTTAAAAACTAGTTTATTATTTAAAAACTGTACGTTTGAAAAATCATTATTACTATAAAAAGGATTAGTTTTACACCAGACAAGCAAATTCTTTGAAAAAACTTAAACAGGCAAACTGCGAAAATCCACTGGAAAGTTATTAAATATTTTTACCAACCAAATAGTCATACTATGATGAATGGAGCAACGGTGGAATGGTATATGGCAGGGGAAACAGGAGACCCCGAGAAAACCTGCTCGGACCCCATTTTATCTACCACGAATTCCACATTGATCCATCGAGATTCGATCCCGGGTCCCAGCAGTGGAAGGCGAGCGGTCTAACCACTCAGCCCTGGGGGCGTCCTAAATTAACGTTAATGAAAGCTAAAAATCAATATATGACAGTAAAGTGGTTCCCGAGAATCTCATTATTTGGAAGTATATAAATAGACATCACGCCCAACGAAATATCTTCCACGCTTCGTTCGCCTGTGGTTTACGATCTACTGAACCCGCTACAGTGAAATGGACGCTAACCTATTCAACGGAAATAGAACTTTGCGGCAAAAGATAGATTTATGCTGCACCCCAGCCAAGCTCTGCCGTTTTGTTAGGTTAGGAACGTTTATGTTAGTTTAGGAGCAATATACTGAATAGCACGAGGTTTATTATGTCTCACATTGAATTTCTTCTGTGACGAAACCCTAAACCCACCCCAATAGAGAGGAGCCTAGGGTGCAACATAAAACTATTTTTTCCCCAAGTACTGATCTGATTTGCAATCAGTTATTTAAATACGTAGGTTATCCAGCCATGGTTTACTTTCGTCTTGCTAGTTGCAAAGTTGGGGAAAAATAGTTTTATGCTGCACCCTAGGCTCCTCTCTATTGGGGTGGGTTTAGGGTTTCGTCACAGAAGAAATTCAATGTGAGATATAATAAACCTCGTGCTATTCAGTATATTGCTCCTAAACTAACATAAACGTTCCTAACCTAACAAAACGGTGGAGCTTGGCTGGGGTGCAGCATAAATCTATCTTTTGCCGATTTTTCAAACTAAATTTTCAATAAATTGACTAGTGTGCACTCCCTCTTTAGTTGGTTAGCATTGGCCATTGATGTGGCAAAAGATAGATTTATGCTGCACCCCAGCCAAGCTCCACCGTTTTGTTAGGTTAGGAACGTTTATGTTAGTTTAGGAGCAATATACTGAATAGCACGAGGTTTATTATATCTCACATTGAATTTCTTCTGTGACGAAACCCTAAACCCACCCCAATAGAGAGGAGCCTAGGGTGCAGCATAAAACTATTTTTCCCCAGTACTTATAAGCTTAGAGACAGACAGACATAGGTAGAGAGTTGTACAGATGTCAGAGTTGACTAAACCATCTTGTATCCATCACCACCATCAACACAAATCCTACTTCCCTGCAGCAATTCTCACTCCATAGCAGGTATAGAAGTCTCCGTACAGTTTATCTTGAAGCACACGACACTAACAAACACTAATACTACACTAATTCCACACTTATTAACACGAAATCGCTGCTAATTACTCGCGACCGCAACATCGTATCAGGAAGACGCAACTGATCGCTGCTTATCTTGAAACGATGAATCACGTGACCTACCGCAGTGGAGAAGGCAGAAGAGGATCGCCATAGCTATGCACAGGTCTTTGGAAATAAAACACAAGGTGATTCACAAACAGTTATACAACATGTTAAAATGTTACATATATGGGTTTTATTATTTATATGAATTCTATCTAGGTTCTAAAGAACATTGCCACCTCAAAAATATAGTTTATAGAATAGAGCGCGCAGAGTGCCGAAGAATCCCCACGCACTGTTCCACAAAAAAGTTAAAAAAACAAAAAACAGAAAATTAAAAATGACAAACGGTTACTTCCTTGTGGTGGTTCTAGGGTAATGCTAAGAACGTGCAAAATACTTTCTAATCTACACGAAGGACTGGTAACCAGCTAGTCTTGTATAAAATTCTTGAACAATCATTTTAATACCCTCACAAATTAAAAGAATCCCCATTTTGCACTTCATTGGGCGACACTAGAAAATAGAAAACGTGCCATGTTATTTTTTTTTCTTAATTTGACCTCAGCAGATTTGCAATTTCAGCCCATGGTAACGAGGTTGTTTTGTTTTTATACCATATTATTTGTAGTTGTCTTCCATTTTGTTTCGCGGGCCGAAATAATAACTACCGACGGTCACATACATTATAACACATTGGCTACGATATTATGGTTATTAAGAACACAGCAACGCCATATTCATCTTACATACATAACCAAATTTTGTTTCTATCTTTTTTGTTATCCCTGGATGCCAAAATTTCACGATGATACCACACCTGTAAACGTCAATAAAAAAAGTAATTTTTGAAACTTGAAAACGTCACCCTAATGTTCAAAGAAACATGTAACTTGTTTTCTCTCTCTCTCTCTCTCTCTCTCTCTCTCTCTGTTGTAATTTTTAACGCATTTTTTCGAACTCAATTATATATTACTATTACGATTACAATTAAAATATTCATTAACGTGATATTCAATTACCCAGAGCTCATGTTAAACAATAATTATTTAAATTTTTAGAGATTAAATTATAAAAATTAAAAAAGAAAAAGAGAGAGACGATATTGGGAGGAGGAATAAATACATACTTACTTACTCAATGGCAATAGAGAATTCCTAAGCAAGCTAACGGAATATTATCTATTTTATGGAACCCGAAGGTTCATTGCCGCGTTTACCTGAGTCCGCCATTCAACCCTATTCTGTGCTAACTCCATCCAATCAACCCTCACAAGTCCTACTTCCTTTAAATCCATTCTAAGATTGTCCTTCCACCTACGTCTAGGTCTTTCACGTGGTCTTTTCCCTTCGGGTCTCCCAGTCAATACTTTTGAGATGTGTCTTGAGATATGTCTTAAATATATAATATTTTAAATTATACAAAAAGAAAACTAAAAGGCTGAAGTTGTTTATAAACTAAAATAATAAAGTTATACAATATTTTTCACTTTTATCTGGAATTTATTACTATCCCAAGTTGTTAAAGTCTAATTATTTGAACAAAAGAATAATTCTTTTGTTCAAATAATTATTGAAGGATGGGCTAAGAATTTTCTTGTTTGTCATTTCGGGGATTTCATGAGATAATAGAATAAATATATTCAATAAAGTGTTATTGTTTATATTGCATATTTCTTCAGTAGTTGTCTTCCTTTTTCCTGTTTTTATTCCTACATATTATTATGAGCTATATCATTGGTGTACTTCATTTATTGCAATAATATTCTGATTCTTAATCACCTGTACTGTATAGCAATATAAAATATACAGTAACAGGTATGTAATTGGTGAGATTGTTTCTAGCGTTGCTCGTCGCGTCGCGAGGTGTCAACAACGGAACGAAGGTATAGTATTTTGAAAAAAAATAGAGAGAGAGAGAGAGCCTCAGTTCTTGGAACTACCCACATAAGAATTCCCCCCTGCTACTACGCTGTAAGGATTAGTGAATAATGGCGACTCTTAAAGGCCTAGAGGCAACACTTTAAGTTTCTGTCTTTTCTGGTGATTGTTCAGTTCAGTGTCGTGTATCGTGTTCAATAGTTGCACCCGCCATGTTAATGTGTAATATGTCCTTATTTTTTCCGACCCAGTTTTTAAAAAATGGTTATCTACGCCACATCAGAAGAATTTGTACTCTCTATAATACACTGGCTATCGAATTAGCGAACAATAAGGGATCCTCATTGAGAGGGGACACATTGTAAAAGAATTACCCCGAGCCTCTGTGAGTGGAGTGAGTAGAGACCGTCATGTTTTTGAAACTACTATACGGCCAGCGTTCATTTACCTTGAGTTCAATGCCGTCTAATGCTATATTTTTCTTATGATACCTATTCAGTTGGATTATCTAGAAAGCTATGGATTAATAATTCTTAATTACACTTTGTATTACAATTGAAGGAAAGTGGGACAGGTGATATATGTGGGAATGTGAGTAAGTAGTAAATGTGTCAGAAATGCACGTTCAGAGTGGGAACGTGCGTGTTAGGATAGAGTGAGCAAGAGAGTGGACTGGACAGAGAGAAAGAAAACAAGAGAGAGAGAGAGAGAGAGAGAGAGAGAGAGAGAGAGAGAGAGAGAGAGAGAGAGAGAGAGACAGACAGAGACAGAGACAGAGACAGAGAAATAGAGATGAACTTGATGCGTTTTGGTTTGGTATATCCCCTCACCTCCTATGCGATGAACATAAAACGCCGCTTAATCAGTGCTCATGAAATTCAACGACACCTGTGGCTATTTTTTGCAGCATTTAAACTGTTACACGGGCATTTTATGGCACTTGAAAAATGTTGCGGTCCACACGCTGAAATGTATTAGCCTCGATTCACAGACCTTGGGGGCCGCGGGGACTGGGGGGGGGGGTCACAGTGCTTGAGTTCAGAGCTAAAGAGCACGGATCCAAAGCCAGATTCCAGTGGACACAACTTTTCCAATTTATACTTCCTGAGAAAAGTGTGAAATAGAATGTAAGGACGAAATTGTGACTTCTGGGAAATTTGTTCGTTGAATAGCGGTTTGATCTACTGCTGCGTGTAAAGAGATATGTCATTTCACCGAAGTTGTGCTTGGTATTTATACTATATTATATACAGAGTGATTACTCACTGTACGTATATAGGGTGATTTTGCTAATAAGGAATAGTGGGAAGAATAAAAATAATTTAAACTTTCATACATATAATACCAGAGGCAAATTTAGATTTCCACCACTTACAGCATAATAAGGAAGCAATGAAAAAAGATTCTTACATAACTGGAATAAGACTATATAATAAGTTACCTGGACACATAATTCTTCAAGGAACAAAATTTAAATCTGTATTGAAGCAGTACTTGCTAAGCATGCCTGTGTATAATCTTAAGGAATTTTATACACGCCTGTATATAATCTTAAGGAATTTTATACACAGTATATTTTATACAAAATAGTATAGTATACGTAGTATAATAATAGTATATTATACATAGTATAATAGTATATAATATAGAATATACATAGTATACATAGTATAGTACATAGTATATACATAGATATACGTAACTTAATTGGACAATGCCAGAAAATTTGTATCTCATATTATTATTATTATTATTATTATTATTATTATTAAAGAAGTAAGACGACAGGAAAGGCATTGTTTAAATAATAGTCAAAATGGAAACATGAACAGTGGAGCGTTTAACATAATCAGTTCATTAAACTACTACAGCGTGTTTCACGTACGAGTTGGCCAATCACGCGGGTTTCTGCGTCGCGGCGGCCACAGCTCTAACTCCCGAGCGATCAAGTGAAAGATCTTCGCAAATAAAGCCACTAACAGTGTAATGATTCAGGTTCTCGCAATTACAGTTAAAATTACAATGAAAATAAACATGTATCTCATCACAAGAGATGTTGGAAATGTTCCCCTCTTCCATCCACACATCCAGTACTGTGTGGATGCAAGAGGGGGAAATTTACAACATGACTTTTTAAGACATGCTTCGTTCACTTCATTAATTATTTTCATACTAGTGTCCTAATTACCAATATAGGCAATGTGCATACAACTATTTTTCTCCGACCATAATTAAATGTTTATGTTTTCAGTTTTTAGATTCATCAAACAAATGAGTCGGTTTATCTCGGAGATCAGCTGTTAGTAAGTTCTCGTCTTTCGCGATAGATGACACATGATGGCATGCGAGGAACTTCTTGCTGCTTTTAGCTTTTAACCTCCAACCAAAGGACTACAGGACACGAAATTAGCTCAATTTACTATCATATTAAAATTAACACGAACATAATATATATTATTATTTTTTTAAATACAGGTTGTTTATAATGCAGTTTGATTTGCTGCTCTCAAGGTTTCAAGATTGTTCCGTGTTCGATATTAATCGATACCACAACAATGTTATAATGAAATTCTTTATTTTCATGGATAGCATTATGATATTGTTACATCACATGGAATAAGCGTGTTATATTATCTCTCTTTCGAATCCTATGCCCCCATGTTGGGGCGAAGGGCCTCCAAGTGGAGGTTTCTGTTTCCCTATGTGAATTTTGTTACGCTTATTTTCCTAGAGAGGGCAGAAGGACAGGTGGTAAGCCGTTAACCACCTCCGGAAACTAAGGTATTACTTGGACGTGAAAGGGACAATAAATTTTGTCCAGAGGCGTGTTATAGTATGATCGAACAAAAAGATAATTTATTTCATGCCACAATAGCCAGCACCGAACAACTTCAATTTTCCTTATATTTAATTAAACTCGTATTAATGCGGTACGGAATTAAATAATGAAATTTTGTTTTCCCGTTTACTAAAATACTCGTCCAGAATGGCTCCGCCATGTTTATAAGCTGTAGCAGTTCGTAGGGATAATTTAAAACTATTTTACAGTAAATAAATGTAGAGATAGACATATGTATGACATAAATAATGCATTCGTACCTGTTATTACGAACCTAATAATACCTACCAGCTTCACGGAGCTAGGTCCCTCCAGAGATTACGCCTACCATCCGACCACCTAATCTTCTTAACATAGTAGGCGGCTGTCGTTTTCCTGCTGTTCAGTATTAGCTATGTTAATGGTTTAGAATTCAGAAAGAGAACGAGTGATAAATGCCCGTCTCTTTAGGCGCGGTTGTTTGTAACCGTGGTGAAAGAGGCTGTGGGTTCGAATCCCGCCTCGCACATGGGTTTTTGTGTGTAATAGGGAAAAAAGAAAACAAAACGGTTAAACGATATAAATAATTCAGGAAAATTGGCTTATTGCCGGATGAATTGAAAAAAAGTGATTGTAAATAAAAGCACTGCGATGAGCAGTACGTGGGGAAAAAATCACCAATATTCGCTTCAGTCATCCCGGATATGGATGTAAACAAAAAATAGAATGCTAAATAATGTGAATCATTAAATACATTTAAATGCGCTTAAGATAACAAAAAAAGTAATTAATTATCAAATATTATGGAGCAGCGTTACTTAAATTGTAATAAAAGCATTCTAATTCAAGAGCGTTTGAAAAGGGGAATAAGCTACCAATAATTCGTTTCTGATCAGGTTCATATAACCAACTCAAATACAGTGAACGCCGCTTAATGTAATCGTGGAAAATGTAATCAGTCGGGTAATGTTATCACTTTTATGAAATCCTGTACGGATTAATATTCATACATAGAAAAAAAGAAGTTTATTGTGATCAAAGATTCTGTTTATGTTATCACATTTTCCTTTTTTCCAGTTTTATTTCCAAGTACTGTACGTCATTCAAAATTTCGTTTTTAAGGGTATTTTTTCTAGCTCAACTGTATTGTGCTGTATTGGAAGTAACAGTACTGTTCCCAGCTCACAGGATAGGGTAAAAGTGAGCTTCATAGTACCTTGTAATTTATAATTGATAAAAGAACTACTCTCTATCTCGGTGAGCGTTCAGCTGTTAGCTGTTTTCGTCTATTGCAATAAATAGTAGGCAATAATGACATTAGAGAAGCAGGGCTTCGCTTGGACATTTTAACTTCAAAGCAACGCACATTAAATCACACGAAATGAACTCAATTTATAATACAATAATTAACGCAAGTAGAATTCGTTATATTAAATACAGATTGTTTACCGCTTTAAAGGCTGGAAGATTCATTCGATATTAATCGATATTAGTAATGGCTAGTTGAAAAACGATAGCTAGAATAACAACAACATTGCTTTTATGAACACCAGTTCTGTAATGCATGCCACATGTAGTAACTGTATTGGTATGGTCGAAGAAAATAATCATTACGGCAGCCATACTATAGAAAATAATTAATAATTTCAGTTACAATTTAATGTGTATACATTTCAATTCAGTAATCTGGAACCTCATCCATTTTAAGTGGTAAAATTAAGAAAACTGCTAGTCAAGGGTTGGTCGGTTGTCGGAATGATGTATAGTCATCAAATGGATGTAAACAGTTATTTAGTTTTATAGGGTTTTACGTCGGTTCTTAGGCAAAACATTAATTAAAATGGGCTGTCTCCTATTAGGAGGGGACTTTCATGACAGGTTTCTCAGAAAGCGTAAGTTTTACTGCATTGATAAGAAGATAAATGTCCACCATAGTTCGCTCCTCTCACGCAGCGGGCCCTGGTCCTGACAAGTTACCTAGGTGGGGGTTTTTCCGAGGTTTTTCCTCACCTGTGAGACAAATGTCGGGTAACTTTATGCCCTTGTAGTCCCCAGATATCATCTGGCCGTCATTATCATCTTCATTCCATCCTCACCTTGTTCGGAGTGAGTGAGTGTGTGTGTATGAATGGTGTGTCTCGTCCTATGTGTTCGTGTTGTCTCGGAGGTGGCCTCGGCATTGTGCTGGTCACTAATCCAGGGAGGCCCTCCATGTTCTTTTCTGGTCAAAAAAGTATGTATGTGATCCGTAGATAATCCCTCTTGATAGCCTATTTGAATTATACCTGTGGTTTGGTAAAGAAAGAGGGCTGGATAACGATAAAATATTAGATGACCTAATAACATTGGGGTGTTATTTCCACAATATTAGAGAAGAAAGACTCCACAAGGAAAGAGTAAGAAGAAACTACAAGTTATGAAAGATAAGGACAGACACTTTTAATGTTAATGTTAATTGTAGTGGGACACTGGAGCAATACTTTGTAAGCAAAAGTGGCCCATTAGTTGATATATATGTTGTTTGTGAACCTCTGAATATTTAATAAATTTAATAATAAATTTAAGATAACCCCTCTCCCGACAGGTCGCGACCCTGTAAGGCCCGGGCGGCGTGGGTCGCTTAAATCTCCCTAAAAGGGAGAGGCAAAACTAAGGTAAAGATACATAGATAAGAAGATGAATTTATTCATGATTCATGAGTGCCTCAAGTATCATTAATATTACAACAGTGTTAAAAGTAATAATAAATTAAACACAACCATCTGCCAACACACTAAAACAATTAGCGAGATCGGGAGAATAAAATTTCGGTTGGGGAGGGATGAACTGCGGGTGGAATGTAATGGACGGACTGGGTTGCGCTGAAGAGCCTGGGAAAACACGGTATTGCTCTTTCCAGAAACAATCACCATGATAGCCACGGATTCGGTTACACACAGCCATTAATTTCACCTAGGCTCCCTTTAATACACACGCTTCCAATTGCAGTGTGTTACGTTATTGCTTCACATCAGGATTATCCATAAATCCTACATTGCACACCGACCATTAGTGCATGCTGAGTATTTCCAATAGCTTCTCAACGGCACAATAATAATAATAATAATAATAATAATAATAACAATAATAATAATGTAATATAATAGAAGCGTTTACTTTTATACGGGTCTAAGTGCCACAATCATGATTGTGTAGAAAACAAGATATAGACCCACAGAACGACGTGCCAATAGCTTATGAGAAACGGTAGAGTACAATAAAATCCGCTAATTAAAATAGATCAAGTTATGATAATCGTGTTTCTCTTAAATTATTACGGAATCATATACTTACTTCCTTTCCCGTCTGTGAGGCCTACCCATATGAGCAAACATACAGAAACACGACATTTAAAATATATTTTTTTTAAAATGATGCTGAAGATTATATCTGCATTTCCTTCGGTGTGGTTAGGGATAGTTAATTAATAATGGAAAGAGAATCGCCGCTGGACAGGATTCTCATGAGAGGCTGGTGTAGACAAACATAACATAACAGTATCACGTGTAAATACAGAGAGCTTGGTATGTCTTGTTTGCTCTAACTGCACAAATATTGCGAAGCCGTAGCTCCAGCTAATTCCTAAGAGACAGCAATATGGGCTCTATACCTCTGTAATATGAACTGTAAAATAGTAAAATAATCCAAGAACCGAGACATAAAACCTCTGCAAACTTCAACTGGCTGACATGGAAAAACGTGATAAAAAGTGTATAGGATTCATACTATTACACCGCTTGCGTAGGAGGGTTGTCCATTAAATAAGTTTCCCTATTGTTTAAAAGTATTAAACACAATTTAATTCTTGAAATAACTGTTTCTTGCATATTACAATTCTTCTGTTTATTTTTCTATATAATCACCATTCTATTACACGTGTTTTTGCTAGCGTGACAATAGTTTTTCCAAACTGCTGTAGTACCATGCCGTGTCCTGTTGCCGTAGATAACTGTTCACTTCTGATCTCACTTCATCATTTCGTCTGTCTGTCTATCTGTCGAATCCTATGTCCCCATGTTGGGGCGAAGGGCCTCCAAGTGGAGGTTTCTGTTTACCAATGTGAATTTTGTTACGCTTATTTTCCTAGAGAGGGCAGAGGGATAGGTGGTAAGCCCATCGCCCCTTACACTTCATCATGAATGTGAAAGTACCTCCGAGATTAAATTTGATTTGGGGAACACATGAAAATCACTGGGAGCAAGATCTGAAGAACATGAAGGATGTGACAAAATTTCCCACTTAAATCTCCTGAGCTCTTCCTGAGTCAGTCAACGAATGCAGATAAATAATGTGGTATCTTGAGGAATCTCTGAGCTGCCCTCGAAAGAAAACGACCCCGTTTTTTCCACCGCAAATTCCACATGAATCCACCGAGATTCGATCCCGGGTCCCAGTGGTGGAAGGCGATCAGCCTAACCACTCAGCCATGGGAAACTCTTAAGGGCAAAGATGCTAAAAAATAACCAAAATAGGAGACAAAAAGGTGCTACTAATCTTGTTACGTAACAAATTTAAATTGGCACACAGCAGGCTACTGACTAATTCCAGTAAAATTCAACAAGAAAATGAACATTTTTGAATCTTGCACGTGCGCAGGCTAATGGTTCTGGTAATATTAATTATTTTTCAGTGTTGCAAGTATGCCTTCAGTCGTGCGTGAACTGAAAGCAGACAAGCTCACAACTCCCATGTTCATTGCAAGCTGATGGAAACTTAATTAAAAGTTCCATAAGATCTTAGATATTGTAATTATAATATAAAACAAACTATTAAAGATGCTTTAGAAGTTATAAGAAAACCTACATTAAATTACAAAAAAGGGGTAAAAGAGAGGAATATGGGCACGGTGGAGAAAAAAGGGATAAAGACCCTGAAAATGAAAAGATGCCAGAGAATTTTCTCCATTCTCAACAAGAGATAGTGCTTTGCACTGTGGTTTCTTTCATAGGAACTCTTAACTTGCTCTCTGGAAAAGATGAGCACTTAAAAATCCTAACCCTTGTAATAATAAAATGATATCAGAATAATATAATTTTAATCCCTTAATGAACTTAAGCAGTCACGTTTTTAATCCTCATACGTATAATACATTTTATACCAGATCCAGATATCCAACATCTGCTACAAATCCGTCCATAGGATTATATCTGGATAAGCTTTTTCATATGTCGCCGGCAAAAGTTCACCAGAAGGGATTGTAAAATGGAGTTCTTGGAAACTGTAATAACAGTCATCTCCTGTATCATTATATTCTTCTATTCTTAGATTTCATTGTATAAAGTGCCAGATCCACTCGCACAAATTTCAACAGAACCTAACGAACTAAAAAATACAATGCAATGAAGCGAAATGAGCAACAAGTAGGAAAAAATATTCTTTACATGAGAACACATTGAAAAGAGACCTTTTAGGTACTTAATTGAATAATTCCTCACAGAATTGCTTTCTGCCCCGAGCGAGATACGGATATATAATCCTTTATATGTCTAATTACTCGCTAATCTCTTTACATTTCTGTACATTGCGTTTAATTTAGCAGTGGTGTAAAATATGTTATACGAGTAGAGATAAATTTCTTTAGACGATACGTCAAAATAGGTTTTCTAATTTACTGGTGAAAAAATATTATGGCTAAATAGAGGCAATTCTGAAAAAAAAAAAAATAAGACGATATTTTTATTAATTCGTCTTTATCTTCTCTTATTTTATACGCTGTCACCTCAGTTTTTACATTTTTTAACCAAACCGTCTTGCAAAATCAGTCGTTTCCTTCGATGATATTTTTATTATTAAATATATTCCTTTGCATGTATTTTAATGTCTTTCGAGGTTTTAACTACATACACCGTCATGGATGTTCTATTCTTCAAGAATCTGGTACATTATATTCTAGGAAAACAAATGATTTCAGATACTAATCTAAAATGCCTGTGGGTAAAGACAGCATCCATCTTAGAACGATTAAAATTATTCCCAATATTCCCTTTAGCACACCCACTAATGATATATTAAAAATTTCTGGAATCAATCCACTTTCTTTGCAGCTATAGCCTGTTAATTACGTTCTATTAAAATTAAATTTATTAAATCCAACACCAGATATTCAGGTCTATAACACGAGACAAATCTGTCATCTTATTGTAACTCAAAGCGATAGCGAATCCACTATGTATAGCCTGAAAGGAATATTACCACATGCTATAAAATTACGTGAAAGTGTTTGCAATTCTGATACAATTTTTAATCAAAAAGCATTATCTTATTTCTTTTAGAAATTTACTTTATTTAACGGATAGATCTAACATATTTCTGTAAATTCATTTAAAATTCATCTGTACATTTGAATGTGTGTTTCTTCCTGGTGTAGGCCTCTAACTTAGTTACTGTTTCTTAAAGGTAGTAAATTTTTCTTATAGGCTTAAGATAAATTGTAGTTGGTAATATTTTATTTTTTAACCAATGAAAAAAATGAAAAAATCTCCTAATAAAATTTGGTTGTCTATGTTCCCTCTATGCACAGGTAAAATATTTCGGTGTTATTTATTAACACTCTGTATATTACATGAAAAAATAAATAATAAACAATGTTCTGAACCATTTGTTTTATATCCCTGGACACATTAAATCCAGAAAATAAAATGGTTTACATTTATTATGCGTCTAGGCATATAATATAAATTTTACTGCAATAGTATTGCTCCTGCATAATACTAACACTTAGAAGGTTATGGGTTTGAACACCGTATCACTAGCGTATGTCCAATGAGTCTTGATAGCATTCCCTTAAGCACTAAAACCATTTTATGACTGAAGCGGTTGGAGTTTTAACTACATCCCTGGTGGATAGAAAAGTTTTCCAATTGGAAGAATGGCGTTGCTGTACATCTGAAATGTACGAAGCTGAATTATCATATTTACGCTCTCTGTGCTTGCAAAACATTACATGTGCAATCACTTTACGAGAAAGAGTGCCAAGAACATAATAAGCTTTGCCTTCTAAGAGCTATGAATCAGTAATGAATCTCAGGAGAATACCAAAGAGAAAGTATAGACAAAGTTATTTGGCTTATTCGCGTAAGTCGGTCATGTATTATTTAAAATACACTGGCTAAAAGAATGTAGAGTAAGCAGGGATGTGCTCGCTATAGGCCTAGTCTATCTACCCATACTGTAGTCTATTAGAGCAGTTGGTAAAGCACGAGCTATCGGTTTTTAAGTTTAGTGGGTTCGATCCCGGTTTAGCTAGATGAAATTTATGTGAGCGTAAATGATACAGTCCGACGTCTGGCATGTAAAATATTTCTGCGGACAAAATTCCGGCAAACAGTTGACAGTTACAGGCGTAAACATCAATACACAACGTCGTTAAAAAAAAAAATCATAACAAACAAACCACTAGGGTAGGGTGTCCATTCGTCCCGTTTTTCCCGGGACAGTCCCGTTTTTGGACAAAATGTTCCACTGTCCCGAAAGTTGGATTGGGGACGCTTTTTGCGATTGTTAAAGGCCAGTGTGTTTCACGCTACATTAATAAAAGCTACAACAATGAAGGTCTTTCTCATTGTCGAAACTTATTTGAATGGAATAATAGGTGCTGACTTTTATGATAAATTATAAGAAAGAAAGCACTTCCTGATAGAATAAAAAAAGTGAAATGTACAGTGACAATGAGACATCTCTTTCTGTAGAATAAATTATCTATACAAGTCTGCAGAAGAAATTGAAGAAGTCATTTGGGATAATTTGTGTGCATGATACAAAGGAAAATTGTAAATATTCTCTAAATTTTGTGAATTAAATTTTTGACCCCTTTTTTCCTTGACTGTCCCAGGTTTTTTACAAAACAATTAAATTGTCCCGTTTTTATATAAACATTACCAGTATATGGAATTTAATAAATATGTAAAACATTTTCTGTAATTTATTAGCTGTTTAAGACATTTTTGTTTCATTCCTTTTATGTATTTATGTTAAACATATTTTACTTTCTTTATTAGTTAGTCACATTTTGTATACACTGTGTTTTCTTTGTCTCTCCTCTTTCTTCACTTTGATAGTTTTGAAACTGCACCCGAGCACGAGCAGTCTTGCTCATTCGGGTGTATTTCTAAATGTTAATATTTCTTGTGCTAGAATAATTATTAATTATGTAAGTTTAGCCTATCTTTCTTTTCCTTTTCTTAAAATAGCAGTTGCAGTTATTTTTGAAATTTCTACTTTTCTGCCTGTATTAATATGTATTTGTATTTGTAAAAAAAAAACATAATAAATAAATAGTTAATGATAATTTTAAAATCACAGTCCATTGATACAGATTGGACTAAAATAATTTATGTGCCTTAGACAGTGATTTGACTAATTTATGTATTCATTAAATTTTGTAATATGTAGTATAGTTGGGCAGAAGCTACAAAGATTAATAAAACATCATCATTTACACACTCTACGCTAGGGTGAATTAGTAAATCTACTCCCAGAACAATCCTTCCTGTCAATACGGTTTTTTACATAGGGATTTCACTTATTTCTGTTTTTTTATAATTGCGCCCATTCAGTTGTGCGAAACGCTTGAGAAGGGCGGGTCCCAAGCCACGGGAAGAGAAACAGCTGACTCGAGATTCCCATCCTCTCGAGTTAGAAGAGATTGGAAGGGTTGATCCACTTGACACCCTCCACTTCTGGCCAGTACAGTTTGACGCTAAACAACACGCAACAACGTATTTGCATTTATTGGCCTAAATACCACATTTACATGCAATTGAAATCGATCCGAATCCGATCCCAAATCAATACATTTCCTGTTTATATTGAAAGTTCTGGGAGTGTATTCAGAATTTTGTACAATTAACTACCTATATTGCTTATGTATGACTTTTGTGTGGCTAAGCATGTGTAAAAAATACCGCCACAATGTTAAACAACTACTGCCGTAATAATGATGCGAATATAGTTATGTATAGCAAACATGCCTAATTTCGCAGTATCTTTTCATTTTATTTATTGCAAAATTGGGAACAGAGGTGGAAATATTTAATCTTATTCATCAAAGAGGGCATCTTCTCTTCTCTTTTATACATTTTTTATTTATTTCTCCATTACTGTTCCTGATTTTGCAGTAAATAAAATAAAAAGATACTGCGAAATTAGGCTTGTAGTGGTGTGGTCCGATTATTAACATCTTACTTACTTACTTACTCAATGGCAATAAACAATTCCTAAACAAGCTAAAGGAATATTATCTATTTTATGGAACCCGAAGGTTCATTGCCGCGCTTACCTGAGCCCGCCATTCAACCCTATTCTGCTCTAACTCCATCCAATCATCCCTCGTAAATCCTACTTCCCTTAAATCTATCCTAATATTGTCTTCCCACCTACGTATAGGTCTTGCAAGTGGTATTTTCCCTTCGGTTCTCCCATTCAATACTTCTGAGATATGGCTTTCCTCCCACATGCGTGCAACATGTCCAGCCCATTTCATCCTCCGTGGTTTAATTACCCTTACTATATCCGGTGAAGAGTAAACTCAGAAATATATATATATATATATATATATATATAGAGAGAGAGAGAGAGAGAGAGAGAGAGAGAGCGCGCTACGGCCAAGGAAATGTGCAAATGGCGTATTTCGGGGAGTACAAGCTAATAGCGAATAATTATAATTATGGTACGCCAAAAGGTCAACTGATTCGTTACGTTTTCTATTTCAAGGAACACCCTATGTCACACAAAACAGAACCATAGGATTCTTTGGGCCGAGGAGAGATTGTTTCGGCAGATATCACATTCACCAGAGAATTCCTCAACGTATTAACTTAGCCTTTGTTTCTGTGCATCAGTTAACCTAATACACTGACAAGAAGAGACACAAAGCCAGACTCCAGATCCTCGAGTGGCCACAAACTTAAGTACGGGTCACAAGGGGGAACTCCCTTCCTCGCATTTATTAGTCAGAACCTTCACTGAAAGACCATCCAGTTCTCAACGAGTTCAAAATTCTGCACCAGATGCTTGGACCCTGACAACAGCTAATACTGAACCTTGTACTTCCAACAGCAGAATCACATAGTTAATTAGCTTAAACATGCCATAATAATTCGAATATTTGGATTAAAACATAATGACAAAATTCATATTTGTTGACTATTAGTTTAGCCTTGGGAATTAATACAGAAAAAGGTAAGTATATGGTCATGAAACGTCAAAATAATGCGCTACAAAATATTAGAATAGCCGGTAAATCGTTCGAACAAGTGGAGATAATCAAATTACCTGGGAGCAATAATTACAGACACAAATAATATTAAGGTACAAGTTAAGTGTAGGCCTAGACTGAAATCAGGAAATACCTGTTTTTATGCAGTTCAGAAACTCTTATCTTCTCGTCTTATGTCCAGATATCTAAAAATAAAAATATTTAAGACAATTATCCTGTCGGTTGTGCTATATGGATGTGAGACATGGTCGCTTACTCTTCGGAAAGAACATAATCTGAGGGTGCTTAGGTGCTTAGGAAAATATTTGGGCCTAAGAGAGATGAAAATGGGGACTGGAGAAAACTGCATAACGATGAGCTTCATAACCTGTACTCGTCACCGGATATATCGTACAAAGGTAAAGTGATCCCTATACAGGCCATGGAGGCCCAGAGGGTTCCAGGAGGTTGAGGTTCCCAGATTTTGGACTAATTAAATCACGGAGGATGAAATGGGCGGGATATGTTGCGCGCATGGGGAAGGAAATACATATCTCAAAAATATTGACTGGGAGTCTCGAAGGGAAAAAATCACTTGGAAGACCTAAAGGTAGGTGGGAGGACAATATTAGGATAGATTTAAGAGAAGTAGGGTTTCAGAGTAATGGTTGGATGGAGTTAGCACAGAATAGGGTTGAATGGCGGGCTCAGGTAAGGCGGCAATAAACCTTCAGGTTCCATAAAATAGATAATATTCCTTTAGCTGGCTTAGAAATTGTCTATTGCCATTGAGTAAGTAAGTAAGTATCAGCTTACCCTCCGCGTGCGGACGCTTTTCCGTGGATAATCGTTCTATTAAGTGATAACTGTAATACATGAAGTAGTGGTTATTGCACTTACATATGTACTCATGATTCCAGAATAACTGCATGCAAAGTCCAAGTGGATCCATGAAAAAATTTCAACAATGTCTATAGGCCTAATCCCGATTTTATGGTAACTTATATTATAAACAATACCATAACAATTACGGTTTTTCATGCTTAACCTGACAATATAAGGCAGCCATTATATAACCCTGAAGATGCAAAAATCTTGGAAGCAGTAATACGACACCCATAGCTATGAACCCTGAAGTATTATTTAGTTTATTTTAAATTGTATTATGAAATTTTCAAGAAAATTTAATATGCTATTAAATTTGTATCACAATAGAACAATTTCAAATTTTGATCTGAAATATTTCCCATATTAAACTAAAAATATGTAACCGTGGGGTCAAATTGTAATACACATAGTGGTGAAAGTTAAGTGCCGTATTTTCTTAGCAAATTAATTATGTTGATTCTATTCTCATTTTCTGTTCAATACGATCTACACAGTTCAGAAATAAAGAAAATTAGAACTAATATCTGTTAAGAACAACTCCAAAAACAAGAATTATAAAAATGTAAAATAATTAATTATAATCCGCCTATCTCAGTGGCATGTTCTACTCGAAACATTCTAAAGGTCATAATAAGAAGAACACGAAAGGCTAAAGAATTAGGGGTTTCGTTTAAATATGTTTATTTGTTCCCCAGATCAGTTCAGGTTCTGTAACAACCTAGAAAAAATATTATACTTGGACGACATCGATTTCAAGTGGCTCTTGCATACTTTTATCTGCCTCTTTATTATGTATTTATTTACCTATAATTCTACCAACTCGAAAACAATAACTGCATGTTCAATGTGAAGCATTTAGGACAGAAATCTTACAGTGCTAATGAGCTTCGAGAATGATTTCAAATCCATTTACTAAACTATTAGCATCAGTCATGATTAGACCGCTAGCCTTCCGCCGCTGGGACCCGGGATAGAATTTCGGTATATCTATATGGAATTCGTGGTGATTAAAATGGAGTTGAGGCAGGTTTTCTCATGGAGCTCCGGTTTCCCGCGCCATATGTCAATCTATCTTCGCTCCATTCATTATAATATGACCATTTTCAATACAGGAATTAATATTAAAAACTATTAGCATGCTTTATAAAATAGTAATGTAAAAATAAAGGTAAAATAATCGACATAACTTCTATTATTTCACCGTTCAAAAAAAATCCCCTTAACAAACAGCAGTGCAATTTTTATTTATACATGTAGAAAATCATCCCGGAAGGATTTGAACAGCGTAGTGCCAGAATTTTACAATTGTTGTGTTTGTTCATTTGACAAATTTAATTAGGTTTGGAGTCAAGGTTCAATATCTTGAGTGTAAGACCTAGTATCCGAAGAATATCTTCCCCGAAACTTCATTAAAACTTTACGAGTTGGAGAGAGCTCTTGAGGAAAAGAGAACTTTCGCGTCAGCAGTAGAGTTACGTTTCAATTCCGCACGTGGTTGAATCTTGTCTACAGAAATTAAAAATACACAAATTCCACTTGTTGACACATATCAGTCACCAAAGAATGGAAATACCTGGGCCATGAAATGCCAGTCTAGTTACAATTGTAGAAAAAATATAAACATTTAGTCTCATCAAAAGATACTACTATTTCATTATATTATAGCTTTCAAATGTCTTAGAACTAAGGCATATCGTTCATAAAACTTAATGCATATCCAATCCTTGGTACAGTTAAATCATTATCATAGTCTTCACAGTCTAAATAACTAAACTACTATTTCCATTTGACCGTAAAGGGATCATCATGGGAAATATATCAATTTTCGTAGTATCTCAGAATGATAAATTATATGTCGGTTGATGATTGCCTTATTGAGAATGTATTCATTCTCAAGATAGATTTTTCAAATGATATTGAATATTGCTCTTGAAAAACTTCCATTACAACCTTTTTGCATTCGCAATAAAAACCTTTAGAACAGAGCCAAAATTGTGTTGGAGTTTTAAAGAAAAATCAAAAGAAAATAATCTGGCTAAAAAATAATAAACATTTTTCGTTCGATGGAAGATTTACTAGGATTCCGAGGACTGAGTTAAAAAACGGTACCATCAGGTTGTCCTTGTACAGAATGTCGGATTTATATCTGCTCTCTGTCATTGCCTCATGATGAATAAATGCATATATTGGTAGCCCGAGGCTACACACCATCCCTGTTAAAGGATGCAATCAAATGCATGCACTAATTGGTTGTTCATTCACGATATGGTATAATAAGCCCTCTAGTGAGAAGATCTGGCTCTGTAATTGATGTTGAGGATTACACCACGTCAATTAAATGTATTGAACTAGAAAAACATAGCGTGAAGTTCTGTTTTGCTCGTAGGCAATTCAGAGAAAACGTTTATACGATTCTAAAATTCCCCTAAAATAGAACGACAAATAAATAACATTTAAAGAATTAAAACAGAATTAAAAAGACTATTCCACTCATACGCCGCGTGTTTCATATTGAATAATAACGTTTGGCAATTCCTCGGATACAGACCAATCACAATCGTTTTTCTTACAATATACTTCCTCGGATTGCAAGAATGCAATTTTATCTGATAAAACGTCAGCTCGTTACTGGACGCGTAAGGCATCAACGTGCGGTGATTAATGCGTCACATGCTGCCATTGAGAAGAATTGAAACACATTATCTATTACAACATAACTTCTTTGGAAATTGAAATAATATAAATTTCCATTGATTAAAAACACAATTTCGATTCGGTGCAAGCCAGTTCGTGTGCTTTTATAGTTCTTTTATGTAAGCAACTATCATTACGCCCTCAATCTTGTGATGCGCGCAATTGGTAGCACTGGAAACTCGGAGCGATTCGTCGAATCCTGTCGTGATCTTACGGCTGACACAAAGCTGACAACAAAGTCAGAAAATAATTATTATTAGAAAATCCGTTACATT
The DNA here is from genome assembly GCA_964059195.1 of Ectobius pallidus. Lineage (NCBI taxonomy): Eukaryota > Metazoa > Arthropoda > Insecta > Blattodea > Ectobiidae > Ectobius > Ectobius pallidus. The sequence goes on from CAXKWD010000011.1 coordinate 31,075,343, forward strand.
TTGTTCATGGAATAGTCTTAATGAACCTGGCCCGAGATTACGAATTTCATCAGAAAATTTGCTCCAACTTCATTCTCGCAAATTTATCGAAAAACTCGTACTGTATCGTAGAATTATCTATAATAAAATAAGAGGCAGTTTACAGCAATACTGTACGAGATTACAGAATTATTGCCTATTTTTCCTTTCAGAATTGTAAATAAATATAGTCAGACTAGTAAAATACAATCTACAAGATAGACCATGTAGCCTACTGATATGCTGTAGTCATTCATTTTTAATAGTTATTTTTGATCCAAGTGTCAAAAACGTGATTTATTTAACGAGTAGGTATGTTTATGAAACGACACAAACGGGATTTTATTTTGCCAGAAGGTATGTTTGTGAAACTAGGCATTGGGGGTCAATGAGGCAATGCTACGGGCAAAATAAAATCATTTTATCATGTGTATCATACAAGATCTTTAGAGAGCCGGTAAAATTTGTGAAATAATAATAATAATAATAATAATGTGTTAGATTTATTGTAATGAATTAAACACCGTGGAGTCAGCCATACTGGAGCGCGCAGACAGCTGTCATTCATTTTCTGGTACATAGCTGCCAACTTAAGATCAACGCTTTTCACCCACCAAGTATGACGATTCTTGCATTCATCGTTAGAAATTTCACATTTAAAAAGGCGTATTGAATGTTAAACTTTTCAATTGTTATCAGAATGAGTCCACTTAATAAACATATGCAAATAGTCATAGGGAGCAATCAGGGCCGTAGCAAGGTCCTTCTGCGCCCTTGGCGAGTTTGAAAAATCTGCGCCCTCCAATAGTGGGGGGTCTGAACATTTTTTTTTTTTAAATTTCTGTAAAACTGTTTATTATTTTAATATAAAACACTGTTATTATCAAAGAAAACCAAAACCTCAATTTGAAAATGAACTGAGTGTTGGACTTTCGAGGTAATAAATCCTTATTTTCAGACGACTGAACTACTTAAAAATAACTGAATCATAAACTCTAGAATTTTTATTGCTTGATAAATTACACCAGTCTACAAAAAGGTGGTATTTTTCATGGTTAATTTTGCGCCCTCTTTGTACCTGCGCCATTGGCGGGGGCACATCTCGCCACCACCTAGCAACGGCCCTGGGAGCAATCAAAGTTGGCAAGCCTGGAGTGTTAGAATTTTATACCACTCAGTGGCATGATTTTCTCCTTTTAATTAATATCATCTACCGTTAAAAGTGCTTCTGTTTCCTTCGACTACGTAAAACATTTCTGTTATATAAACAAATACATTCAAGACTTTTGGGACAAATCTTTAGATACCAGAGCACAGCACGTTTAATCATGAAAACTACAGATAAAATTAAAAGTGTCTGACACCCGGGCATATCAGCAAACCGCCAAATAATTATGTGATGAAGTATTATACATTACAATGGGTATAAAATATCCTTTTCTCCTTTTATGTAGGGTCCTTTCTGAGTGTCCAAATATTCAGGAAATAATTCCATTGACTTTCGCAGAATCCTCATGCACAAAACACTCATCACATGGACTCTGAGGACCAGACCACACCAAATGCGTACGAAATACATTAGTGGAAATGAAACAGGTTCCTCTCCTATAATTTAATTCTGCTTACGCCAACGGTTGTTCACATAGGGTTCGAATCGTCTGTCTCTTTATAGAGGCGCTGTGTGTGTGCTCAGCCATATGGACCCACTAATAGGTATCAATATTTTTCTATTCCTTTTCATGCTATCATAGTGCAAAGTCGAATTTCCAGTACCCACTGCCGGCAACCTAACTTACCGCACATATGAGTCATTACATCAAACGCAAGATCAGTGTTCTGGGCCCTGTTTCATAGAACTTGCTAGTAATATTAGTTAATAATATTAAAACTCATAATATTATTCATCAGTTATCAATATCTTCTTTCTTAGAGATGTCAACACTGCTCATAAAATCTCTTCGCTAAGTCTTTTTGTCAATACTATTTAAAGCAGCACGGCCTATATATATCTTCATAAATGTAACAAATAATAACTAGCTCTAAGAAATGAATAAATCTGCCAGGCACTTATTCAAGATAGCAGTAAGCTTATGTACTAAAATCTAACCTCATTTCCTAAAAAAATGTTATGACAAAAATTCCTTTGATGGAGTATGTAAGCTTTTAATAAATTAATAATGAAATCAAAGTGATTCATTTTCCTCAATTATTTTAAGATCACAAAATCTGAATTACATTGGTTTGAGAATATCTAAATATACTTGTAGAAAAACAGCTAATATTATCAGTAAATTTTATTGGTTCTGCAGTCTATGAAACAGTTTACTAATAATATTACTAACATTTACTAATAATTTAGAGCCATGAACTTATAACTAATATTATTAGAAAATATTCTTATGAAACAGAAGAGTAATAATAAGAACTAATATTATTATGCATTTTCTAAAAATATGAGAGTAAAAGTTCTATGAAACAGGGCCCAGGAACTAAGTATCATGCGACCAGTTTCGCCTGCTAAGTTTTTAGAAACAAATGAAAATAGGAACATACACAATGAGCATTAATAAATTGCGAGAACCGCCAGCCGAATGTAATCGATTGCCACCAAGCACTGCCTTCAAGCGATCATGCATGACATCAAAGAGGCAATGCACCAAGAAAAAATCGTAACGTTTTAAGGTTGGTAAACTTGAGCCAAACATCTGGAGCAGATGTTTGTATTTAATAATTATTTCACATAAATTTTCAAGCTTTTCTCTAAAGTACAAAAATTTTATGCAACATATGTGTGTGAAATGCTAATAGAATCTAGGAAAACTCTTACTCGACTGTGTTAAAACACACTTTCCGCACGAGTATAGCAATATACAGTTAAATAACTTACGTAAAAATTTCTTTCTCTCATTGACTTTTTGTTTTCTTCCTCGTGCTCGATGATTTTCATCTCCTATTCCACTTTCTATTACTATTTTCTGCTATGATTTCCTCTCTGATATTACTGTTGTAATTCACTCCACCACTTCATATTTTTGCTTCTTATTCCCCTACCTTCTTGTATCTTTATTTTCTAAGCATTCTGCTTCCTCTCTTGCTTATCTTCTTCTCTTGCTTAGCTCATTTGCCTTCCTCCCACGCTTGTGGCCATGCTTATGACTTGAGAAGCGGGTTGGTCGGTCATTGGATTCAATCTTACACACATACTTACCCGCCCAGTCCCGTAATGAGGAAACTTCTCGCATAACAAGTCACATTCTCACATGCCCCAGGCTGTGCCAACCCGCTCACAGCGGCGGATTTACTTTCCGATTCTTCTCTCAAGTTGCGATGCCTCCACTGACGGAATTCTCTTCTCTAACGCTTAGCTTAGCGTTAAAAATCTAATTTCAGGCTCCTTTCAAAGATATTTCTCTCCGTGAAAAACGTCACCCCAGAAATCTGTCTGTAATGTGTAAATTTGCAGAATGATCCAGTCCAACTTGCTACCTAGGTTGTATTCAGTCTCTAGAACTCCTCACAACATGACCCTCGAAACTCTGTTTGTAAGCTAAGGCAAGAAATTATTGTTGAACTTGTTGCTTACATATGAAATAGCCCAAGTGACTAGGTGACAACTAACAAAGATCAATTTTTGAGAACACTATAAAAATCGAACAGCAATGTCAATTTTCGATAAGTATTTTAAAAAAAAACTTATTGCCATCACAGGTGGCTAGGCAGATTCTTATTGGTCGCCGGCTTGCTTGCGCGCGCAACGGTCACATTCTTTGCATTCCTTACTGGGAAGCTCTGTGCTTTGGACAACAGTATGTAACATGTAATAAGCGTATTACAGTATACAGTATAGTACGAACAGCATAGTAGGTACGTTTTTGTCTGCAGTTTGGAAGCGAGAGTGATTGTGTCTATAGCGTTTTTTTCATTAAATGTTTAAAATGTTTTAGTGAAAATCAGTACTATGTTGGAAAGTTTTCAACTGCACGTGGCAGCCATTTTCAGCAACCGACTCCTATGTTGCCAACGTTGCGGTTAGAGAAATGTTTGGGTATATTCTGTCGTGCAGTGTTCGTGATCTAAATTGTAGTTGTTCGTTTAAGATATCTGTGTTTTCTTGAACGGTGTGTACAGTATGTTTCTTATTTTTTGGGTTTGTGGAAGGTGATTAATGTGCAGAATTTCCATATCTGTATTGTTGTCTGCCTATTCTGCGTTTATTAGGCAGGTTGCGCAAGGAGAATCTATGCTTTGTTTGAGGGATTGATGTGTTTAGTGTATCGAATTTCCAAAATTCTATACTGCAAAAACAGGTCAATACTTGAAAACACGATACACAGAGCCATTGACAAAATCACAGCATAAAGTAAATAAATTAGCTTTATGACTTTCAGATAACCAGGTTTTTATCAATATTCTTGCTTAATACTCAAAATTCAAATGCTCCATAGTTATAGACTATTCTAAACCAAAAGGTTCAATGTAAAAAGAACAGAATTACGTTTCACAAAAAGTATTTTATATAGATCATTAAATTTGCCATAATACTTCACAATATCGCACATTATATTCTATGAAATGTAAATACTTTCTCTTTTAAAAAGTATAAGTTAGGAAATACATATATTTTTAACAAAAATTTCGAAGCAATAGTAATTTTAACATACAGGTGTGAAATTCTAATTAACCTTTAACGTCCGATATTATTAAAGGGGGAACATACAGCTTTCGGTGAAATTCATAGGTGAGAAGTAGGTCAATTTCATTATTTTTTTCCTCAGCAATGAATTTCTCTACAATCTTGCAATCTGTCATACGCTTTATTGATTACATTTACAATTGAATACTAGTTTCAAAATTAATCTAACTGTTACAGTTTTGGGTAATTAACGTTACAAAATGACAGCTACGTTTCGTGCACTAAAATGCCGTTTCTCTGATAATTTCCACAAATGGCAATATTTTGAGCGATTCTTTTTCCTATATATTTACAAATATCATATGAACAACATAATCTACAATCTTTGGAATATCTACAGTATAAGTATTTTTTAAATTGATTTTTAAATTTTCTTCTTCATTAAAATATGTATAATTTAAAAAACAGACTACAAATGTTAAATGGATGTTTGTAGATATTACTGTTCATATGATATTAACAAATACACAGAAAAGTAATCACTCAGAAATATTGATATTTGTGAAAGATATCGAGGAAACGGCATGAAACGTGGCTGCCAATTTTGTAACGATAATTGCCCTTAACTGTAACAGTTTGCTTAATTCTGAAAATAGTATGCAATTGTAGAAGTAGTCAATAAAGAGTATGTCATATTGCAAGATTGTAGAGCAATTCATTGCTGAGAAAAGAAATCATGATATTCACTTACTTCTCACCTATGAATTTCACCGAAAGATGTATGTCTCCTCTTAAATATTTAATAAACAAATGTAGTGTATACAGGTAAACTTTTATCGTGGAGCAGTTTCATTCCTTTTTTCAGCGAAGGAAAAAACTGTTGCAATTATAGGGATTAGAATCAAGAGAGCCTAATAGTCAATTATAGCGTCCCAGAGGGATTAAAGCAGCTCAGGCAGCAATGGCGAACTCTGCAGCGAGCATATCAAAAAATTAATAACGGCCTTAACATTCAATTTGCCCCTAAACATGACAGAATCATGATCCTGTGGTGCAGAATCCCTTTCATGGAAAATCTAGAGTGGTTAAATTCAAAGCAGTTTATGGATGTATAGGGTAATTACCTAGTTCATGGAATACCATTATTTCAACTAATACTGTATATAATATTAGTAGGGGGCGGATTTCTATGACCTAAAAAAATAGGATATATATGCATGCATTTATGACCTAAAAAACATTAAAATATGACCAACAAAATTTAAAATATGACTTTACCACAAACACATTATATATATTTTTTAAGTTTCATTACAATTCATTTTATTAAAATATCTGTAAATTCTCAAAAAGTATCATTATAATGCCAAATTTATAAAATATGATATGAAACTTCAAAATTTCTTTAATATGCACACAAATATGCCAAAAATATGACCTAAATATGCTGCAATAGTTGAAAATTTCCTAAATATGCAGTTATATGCACAATAAAAGCCGTTCCATTTTCACTAGGATGCTTGGAATCGGGTTTAAATTAGTCGGAAACCTGAAATAATGCAAAGGGGAAGAATATAACATGTCATAGAAATCCGCCCCCTAAATATTATATTAAAGCTCAAATAGTTTCAGTTGTTATTATTGCTATCACTATAATTAGTTTATTATGTTATCTTATTATTTTCGTTATTAAAGTATTTTCTACTTTGCGTCACAATCAGCTATGCAACACTTTCCTTTTTAATAGCTTTCCTCACCACATATGTCATCAATAGGTTGGAAGTTCGGACACCGAAGTTAACGAAGCCCGTACTGTAGAAATATAGCTACAGTATTGACATTAACAGAAAGGAGCCAAAAAAATATTTACTTTTGACACAAACACTGCTCGGTTCAGGTACTGGACATGGTATATTGTGATATGTGGGTGGGAAGCAAGTTATAACAATCGAGGAAAAGTTGGAGAAAACGAATCGAAGGCATACCTTCTAGTGGCACTCTGACCCTTGGGTTGACTCGGCCTCCAACAGAAATTAGTACCAGGAACAATCCTCGGAATAAAGGAGGCCGATTCGTAAGGCTTAGACCCTACCATCTTCTCGATCCGGTTATCTCAAAACGTGGGAGGCTCAACCTTCTGTTACTCTAAGGCAGCGTTTCTCAACCTAAGATGGTGCAGATGGTCCGCAGACATAATTAAAAAATATCATAAAGCAAGTGGAAAGTAAAGAAGTAACATTTTTTCACGTATTTCGTTATAATGACCTATAATTAATACCCCATGTCCACCGCTGTGGCTCAGGGGATGCGTCCAATCCTCTCACGCAGCGGGCCCGGGTTCGATTCCTGGTCGGGACAAGTTACCTTGGTGAGGTTTTTTCCGGGGTTTTCCCTCACCTATGAGACAAATGTCAGGTAACTTTAGGCCCTTGTGGTCCCCGGATATCATCTGGCCGTCATTCTCATCTTCATCCTCATCCTCGCCTTGTTCTGAGTGAGTGTGTGTGTGAATGGTGTGTATCGTCCTATGTGTTCGTGTTGTCTCGGAGGTGGCCCCGGCATTGGGCTGATCACTCATCCGGGGAGGCCCTCCATGTCCTTGTCTGGTCAAAAAAGTATGTATGTGATCCAATGGTAATCCCTCTCCCGACAGGTCGCGGCCCTGTAAGGCCCGGGCGGCTTGGGTCGCTTAAATCCTAAAAGGGAGAGGTAAAACTACGAAAAAGAAAGAAAGAAAGAAAGAAAGAAAGAATTAATACCCCAAATATTAATAATATAGGCCTTCTATTAAATACGGGATCTAAAATTAGGGGTCCGTAAATTTTTTTAGACATTTTAGAGGTCCTCGTGTTCAAAAAGGTTGAGAAACGCTGGTCTAAGGGCATCATGGCCTTTATAGGGAACACTTTAAATACTGAATAAGATACGAGTAATAAAGTATTGTTATCGTGTTACCATGAAGTAAATCAACAAAAAGAACGCAGTAATAATAATATGTTAAGCCACGTCATTTCTCGAGATGTTCCTCTGAAGCAGTGGAATTGATTGGTGTTTTATCTTGTGGTAGACCCCATGGACAACCCTTTATTATAGAGCGCTGTATTGGACAGTCATTGCGCTGTATCTTTATGTTAACTGTGCCACTGCTGACTTAGTTTTTGCTGTCGCCTGGCTATATTAGCATGTAATACGGGGGCGGGGTGGTCAGTTTTGTGCATTCCAATTATGGCCACTCTCTTTTACTAGCACTTAATTAGCGTGATTGATGGTTATATATTGGCTTTAAGCAATTAATCACCGCCTGCGATTTAATTGTGTGGAGGACAATGGAATTGCAATGTGATATATAGCAATATGGGCGGAATCGCTGGTCCATTCTGAATATTAACCACAATTTCCTCGTGTCGCTGAAGGTCTCTCCCTAAATGATGAAAATAACAAAGCTCGTCATAAAGTTAAAGAAGAGTATCAAGTGGGACAACTACGTATTGAAATACGAATGGTATTGATAATTATGAAAAAACTTAAAATCTGTAAAGTGTATTTAAAAGCAAGCATTATCGACGTAGATACAAAAATTAAAATCCCACAATAACATAAAAGTGAAACATGAAATAATTTTTACCAATCAATTCTATTGTCAAAATGTCAAAATCATAATATTCATAATTTAAAGTTTTTGTTTGTTTGATTCGATCCCTCACCAAAAATAATATAGATTCTTTTTTACGTTTTATAAGCGCTCATAACTGGGGGCCAGTTAATTTCGTGAACAAAGCACCAAAACATTGACGTTACTAATATTTTGAACAAATTGTACTCTTTTCTACGGGAGGTGTAATCGTTACTGGAACAGAGAGTACTGATTTTGCTTAATGGAAAGGGTTCTCACTCCCACTAATTGGTTCGAGTCCATTGCACATATCTGCAACAGGCTACTGCGTTAAAAAATGTAACAAAAATTTCGCTTTCAAATTGTGCGTTAAATGTTCATTATCATGGAAAATAAAAATCTCGTAATTGTAAACCGTAGTATAATTAAGTTTCATTTAACTTTCTCGGAATTCCACCAGAGAGTGGTGTCCCGAAATTTTGCCCCGCGGTAGTTATTTTACATACCTGTAAATCTACAGACATTGTCCTGTCAAAGTTACGCACACATGAAAGCCATTGACCTGGGTTGGGATCGGACCCACAACCTTGGGCATAGAAAGCCAGCGCGATATTGACTGCGCCATCCAGGCCGATGGTCTTGATGTAAAGAGCGGCTCTTTTGAAGAGAGAATGCGAGAAATGAGAGTAGAGGGTCATTTTAGTGTATGAGAGCATGCTCCTTCTTCGATGTCCACCATCCTACTCTACTCTGACATCGTGCTTGGGAGATTGTATTTGAAATTACAGCGTTCATTTCTACGAGCTCTACTTTGAATAATTCTCGGCTTTGATCTAATTAATTTCTTCCGAATGAAATACAAATACGAAACATGTATATACGAGGGACAGGCTATTACTTTTTTCTTTTGAAATGTAGAACCATTTTTAAAAATTTTAAATATACAAATGAAAGGGCTGGGTATGGAGTGTATGTATGATGCATATTATGGTACTAGATGAAAGACAGTGAAGGAAACAACTCAAATAAATATCAATATGGGACTGCATCTTACCACTCTAATGTATTGCTGTAGTTGTAAGAATGAAAGGCTATATGATCCCTGAAAACATTATTCCCCCGAGCTTACGTCAGCTCCTTGTGGTATTCTCTGTCATTTCTCCCTCGGATAGTGACTACTCTGACCTAAGAATGCTGTTCATGTCATATCCATACTTCACAGCGGCTTACTCGCAACTAAATTACCATCGCCTCTATTCGTATAACAGTACATCACAATAGTACCAAATAATGTGTCCATATTCTAGAGATTCCACACTCTCCCGTGACAGTCAACATCTCATGGTACTACCGCCTTAGTTTGAGAAAAAATACTTGTCATGGCTTATGCTCCATCCCTCGTATTACGGTACGTAAGGGTCCGGAAAATATGCAGTTTTACATATTATTACGTTTCTTAACAAAGGCAGTATAGAATCCGTGTAAACATTCATATGCAAATTTTATGCATAAACGATGTGTTATAACACGTATAACAAATTAGCTGGTATTTTTAGCAAAGTCTGAGAAAGATCCGAATGATTTAAGCTGTTTGGCTCACAAATGGACAACCCTAATTTCGTTTACGATGGAGCCAGGAATGTATGAACTCTGCTGTGGCACATGTGACCAATAGCTATAAAAGAGATGTCCTTAGTGTGCACATCTGTAATTCAGTTTTATTTCGGGGTTTTCCTGGAAATAAGCAGCCAATTTTTATGCACGTGACTTTAATATAGCTTAAGTTCATGAAGATCAAAATTGCAACACAGTTCTCGGTGTGAAACCTAGTGGGGAAAATAAACAGAAAAGTATCATGTCTTCGTTGTTAAATTTGGAATTAAAAAAAAGGTATTGACATCTGTTTAGTTTGTTCTAAAAATAACAATATTACGTTAGAGTTACATTTCTTAATGAAAACAGTGCTTTAGCTTTGCATTTTTTTGTATTAAGGTGGTTAAATAAGTTGAACGTTAAATATATACTAATATTTAACTGCTAATTTGCATTATTCCCCTGGCTTAATTGTCAGTGGCCTGAGATTCATAACTAGGGTTCGGATTTTTATGACATGTCATATTTTTATCCTGACCTCCATTCTCGCCGCAAAAAAAATTAAACGTGAATTGCATGTTTGTTATCCTAATTGGACCATTTCTATTTTTCATATAGTCATATCTTGGTTATTTTCATAATCTTGGTCATATTTCGGTCATATTTGTAATTTAACGTCATATTTCACTTATAAATTCGGTAAGAAAGCGCAATTATGCAGTAGGCCTATGTGCACTAAATTTTCTACTTAATTTTTTTTCCCAAGAAAGAGTAACGAATATTTTGGTTTTACTGTAACTGAAATGTGAAGGGACAGTAGCAACTAATAACACAATTTCCTCTTCCTCCTTGTTGTTTACAACTTCCAAAAGACATGTTTTAAAAATATTTTCAGTTCACAGTTGCAGTGGTTAACAGATTAGATGTTCTTTACAAGTAAAACAGTAAATCACCAGTAAAATTGTTAAAAAAGTGATTATCTGACTGAATTAATGTGATGCAATAATTTAGTTTCGTTAAACGTTTTAAATTGGAACATTTATTTTTATAAAATAAGTTCCTTTAAAAGGTCGTATTTAGGATTTTTTGGTCATTTTTACTCATTTTTAGGTCATATTTGCAGTCATATTTTCCAGTTTTTTAGGTCATAAACATCCGAATCCTTTTCATAACCATTGCAGCAGGAAGTTTAAGATATCTCTTAGTTAAAAAGTAGATTCTGATGTTACAAGAATACAAGTAATTCAACGGATTCACCTGTTACTAAAATGGGGTACGGAGTGACTGATTAACTAAAATTAATATTAAGATTTACATATAAATAATAATATTAAATTTCACTACATGAAGAAATATTTCATTAATTACATTTACTCTATATTAGCCATGACAGCAAGTATAATATACTGGGCATTAGTAAAATAATAATCCTTGTGTTTGAGAGGGTTGTGATTTTGGTAACAAATGGATAGAAACGTGGAAGTTTTGTTGGTAGGATTACTGCAGTGTCGCCTGCAACTGACAAGGACAACCCACTCAATTTGTTGTCGTCCATGTTATTGAAATCAGCTCGCAATTTATCGGCGAGTATTTGTAAATTTGCGAGTTTTACATGGCTTTCGTTCTTGCACTGGGTTCAATTGTAAGTCCCACGCCATGTGCCAAACGCCAGTCAGGGGTGCCAAATTAAAGCATCACATTCTTCTCTCCGTTTGGTTCTCGAAGTTAAGGGCCTTTTCACACTGGGTCACTTGTGACGGTCACTGCTAGTATTGCCAATAGTAGCTATGATAAAACAATTTGTAATCGCTTTTGACATAGCAAATGGCAGGTCGACTTTCCACTTAAGATCTTCAGTATTAATCAAATCTAAACTCATGGCTGGATAACTAGTTTCGCTGAGCTCGATTATAAAACTGAATTATGTATATACAAATTGCATTGTTGGCAATCATAAAATGCGGTGACCGTCACTTGTGACCCAGTGTGAACGCTCCCATTTAAACCAATGCTTCTTCGCCGGTGGCCGTCACAAGTGACTGTCACATGTGTTCGGAGTAGACAGTTGTGTTTGGTTGGGTCACTGCGGTGTCCCAGTGTGAATGCTCCCATTTAAAGCAATGCTTCTTCGCAAGTCACAAGTGACCGTCACATGTGTTCGGAGTAGACACTTGTGTTTGGGTGGGTCACTGCGATGACCAAGAGTGAATGCTCCCATTTAAACCAACGCTTCTTCGCCGGTGACCGTCACAAGTGACCAAGTGTGAAATGGCTCTAAAAGTAAAATAATTAAAACATAACATTCCCGAAATGTATATCTAGTTCATGATAAATCTTCGTCCTAAAAATATGTTCATTAATCTAAGAATAAGCTAATCCTATGGAAAGAAAATGTGGAAAGAAATATCAAATTACAGGACACTGTTAGAAGATAATAGGGGAAAAAAAGTATTCAATATCCGCCATTCTTCTCCCTATGCCTATAATGTATTCCTCTTTCAGATGCCATCCATTTATACTTCAAGTAACACAATTACTCTTCTCTCTTTAATAAGAAGACAAAGAATGGAATGGAAGAGGCGTGGAGAAGATAAAACATGACGTTTTATATTTCCTGGCATAGACACAAATGCAGAACGTAAAGAAGCAGCCAGTAATTGCGTTACTTTCTACAAATTTACAGTGAATCACCCAAGTAACAGCTCTTCTACAAAAAGATTCATTTTGATATAATCGAGTTGAGCCGCTTCCATTTCGAGACGAGTGAAATGTGGACGAAGTCTCCTATAGAACGTTAATATACTTAATATAGACTACACTATTCTTCTCTCAAGCTAGCACTTTATCGTGAAGCAAGCTAAAATCAAAGCGCTTACTGGCTCGGCCATCATTCCAATATCAGTCTTACTGTTAGAGGAATACCGAGTCCAGTTCAAATCAAATATATTTTCAACTTCAACATGGAAGTCGTGTATATATTGTAGTCTATGACTATTCTAATCTTTATCTTCTCGTTTTATATACAGTGCCTGTGTCTTCTATACACTCCAAACACCTCCCTTGTAAATAATTACAAAAATTTTCGTGCTGCCTAATTTCGTCACCTAAAATCCTAATTACCGTATTTTACGGATTATAAGACGCTCCGGACCATAAGACGCACCTTGATTTTAGGATGGAAATTTAAATAAAATGTAATTTAATATTATTCTAAACTGATAATTTTAAGGGAATAAAATACTTCATTGCATAAACAAATTATAACTTTATACAACGGAATCAGTGTAAATCACTTGTAACTTAAAACCTGTGTTGTACGAAAATCTCTTCTGTACAGGTGGCATCGCATAAATTTTAACAACTGAACTGATTTCTCACGAAAAGTTGAAAACACTTTTAGACCTTCTAACCCTCAATTCAACATACGGTAAGTATAACAGGACAAAGCTTTTTAGAGGTCATTGCCTTCATTTAAACCCCCGGCGGAGAAAACTCCTTTCGTATAAAAGAACTAAACATTCCTCTCTTTTCGCATTATATACCTGGCTTTCAGAAATGCTCATTTTACGATTGTGACAAGTGCACTGATGTACAGTCTTTGCCTAAAAGTATAACTATCATATATTTAGGCACCTTGTTTATAACTATGGTATTTCCGCAATATTTACCATAATTTAAATTTGTTATTGTACTTCGGACCTTTAGGCGCACCCAACCTTCAAGGCTCTGCTTTCAAGATAAAAAAGTGCGTCTTATGGTTAAAAAAAAGTACAGTACAGCAATGGCCTGGATACGCCTGGGAAGATGAAAATCTAAGATAATTTCGGGTTAGAGAGGGGTGAGAATCTACCCAATGTGCAAAGAAAATGAAACCTGGGTTCATATCTTGTCGGAATGTGGAGTTACAGAGCGCTGGAGAATTATGATGATACCCGACAAATTTTTTAAACTCGCAAAGAAGTAGGGAGGCATGTCTAAATCTGTTGCTGGATGAGCACAATTGGCATGGGATATGTAAATTTCTGCATAAAGTTAAATGTGTGAGAGAAAGCCTTGGTTTGGAGAATTAAGGAAATCTTTTAGTTATGTCTGTGTTTCTATGAAATTTTTACTTGCTTGGGGGTGAGGGAAAATAATTAATTTAAGTGTATGAAGTGAGCACATATGGTCAATACAGACACGTGCGCTGATTAATGTTTATAATATGGTTTATATGTAAGCATTTTTATGACAAATAAATACACTATCTACGACGACATTTCTGGTAGAGGTGCGAAAAAAACTGCATAACAGTTAACTACACAAACAATTAATTACAGAACAGATAAATCAGTTAAGGGGAGATGGTGGCAGAAATCATGAAAATATCACAAAAATTTATTTTTAAGTACATCATATCATTGGGAAGATTATCCCAAAGTTTCATTTTGAAATTCAAACTACAAGTGCTATAAAAACGTTATTTTTCTTTTAGTTCTTTCTTTAGTTAGTAGATGGCACAACATGTCATATACCATTTTACAGCTTAAAATCAACGGTTTGTTTAAAATGTTTTCTACGGACATTACCTTAGCATATGCTTTCATATCTACCGACTGAAATATGCAAATAGTTGTTATCTATCACGAAAAACAATGATATTCCAAATATATATTCTAGAAAATTAGATATTTTAGCTGTTAACTGGAACATTGATCTACTTCGTAACGACGCCTGGTGAACGTGTTTATGCTACACGCAGTACACCTGAGCCGGAGAAGTTGCTGAGTGGATTCAGGCGATACTTGCTGTTGGGCAATTAATTTACTAATGCTTTTCATTACTTTACATTAATAAACAAATATACTTTGCAGACATTACCTTAGCATATGCGAAAAAAGCATATTCTTTCATATCTACCGACTGAAATATGCAAAAATTGTTATCTATCACGAAAAACAATGATATTCCAAATATATATTCTAAAAAATTAGATATTTATTTTTTTGCATAACCCTCGCTTATAGTGTGCACAGCAGTGAACTAAACTAACTATATAATACAGTTCGGAGAGAACTTTTCTCAACCTTAGCATTGTGTCATCCTGGCCATATGACGCAACGTTCTTGGAGTATCCGGGGTCCGAGAGGCTCTGGATGCCTGTGGTACTGAGGTGGGAGGACCCAGGTTACATAAGCGGTGGTTGGCTCGCCTGGAAGATGACGGGGCATGAAGGAGCCTCTCGAATAGTAAGGTACTTTGCTCTTACTTACTTACTTACTTACTTAAAAAAAAGTATCCATTAAATGTTTGTATTTTGCCGTTGTCTGACATTTAAAATTTTCATGATTTAGGTACATGTTTCTCAGGAACTACGAGAAGGATTTTGATGAAATTTTGCACACCTGTTTCTAGAAACAGCTTGCACATTTAAGTGGAACAGAATTTTAGTGTAAAGAATATATACAATATTATGATTGAACGATCATGGAAAATTTTGTAAATAAAAAATTGTCAAATTAAAAAAATCACAGAGAATAATTGAAACAATGTGTCAGAAAGTTACTGCACTTAAATATGTCCCTATTAGTGTAGATTATTTTTACGTGGAGAGAATCGAAAAGTTTTATTGGTTGTAGGAAAAATGTGTACCGAAAGATAGAAATGCGAAAAAAATCAAAATTTCATTACACCAATAATAAATCATTTAAAATTTTGTAAAAATTACGAAAAGCAGATAAACTCTTCCTGAATATGTGTTACAAATTTCATTAAGATGTGTCCCAAAATGTAGGAGATAAGGGATTACAAATGTGTCAGTGTAAATCTCCGACCGTCTCCCCTAACTGTTATTTTAATAAATGGATATTGTTTGCAGTTATCTGGATTTTTATCTCGACTAGTCTAAACTCACAATTGAGGGCCTGAGAAGCAAAGTGATACAAGTGACATTTTGTTACTTTCAAGATAAAGTACTTTGAAGTTCAAATAGCACTAAAAAAATCAATTGCAGGGTTATGGTGTTGTAACTTTACAGTGACGTACACTAGAACCTATACTTCCCATACAATAAAATTAAATCATCTAACCTAAATGCATCCATGATATCTAAAGGCCTAAAATCACTTGTATTATTTTGCGATCAAAATGTTTTAGAGCTGAAGTGATATAAGTGCAGTTTTGTTCAAAAATGGTATTCAAAATGATAAACCTTGAAACGTTTCTCTTTCTGAACAATACCTAGGCACCTCTAATATCATACATATACTTATATACAGTGCACGCCGCTTATTGTGATCACTTCGGGACGCAGCTAATCTGATATTAACCGACTGATAACAGTAGCCGAAGGAATTAAATGAAGGTTATTTATGCATATATAAGGTAATACTCTACAAAACAGAATTAAAAGCTATTTATTCATAAAATAATAAGTAACTATGAATCACTGAACCACTCATAGGAAAATACAGCAATAAACTGCACGCAACTATATTTTCAACCAGTAACAAAGTTTTAAATTGTTTCACTTTCCTTTTGGATTCTATTAATCAATACGACGTACTCAGTTACGAGTTACGAGTGTTTTTGGGAGTCTATACTGATCTGTGGTGAACACCGCGTAGCAAAACATCTAACGCCTGTCTGTTCAAGTCTTTTCATTTTACGCTAGCCATCACTGCATGTCAACATTGTTATCTTCATAAATCCAAAGCTGCAGCTTAACTGTGGAGTGAAACATGTTATATTGCTTAAAAGAAGAAGTTAGTAATGCCAACCCTCGAACTGTTCATCCTGTGAGCTGGGAACAATATTGCCAGCACAACACAATACAGTTGGAAATAAAGCCGCAAAAGTAAAATGTGACAACATAAACTGAATCTTTGGATCCTCTCTGATAAATGTATCAGTATTCATCTGTACGGGACTTCATAAAAGTGATAACATTACCCGACTGATAACATTATCCGCGATTACATTAAGCGGCGTTCACTTTAATACACTAGTCAAAATAAATTGAAAAAAGTCTTACTATTCTCCAGTTTTGCAAATAAATCAAATACAAGCAGTTTAACAGCAAATAGAACCACAACAATTCACTTATATTACTTTACCTCTCAGGAAAAATGCTAGAGTCATAGTAGTATGAGAGTTAGGACAATAGAGAGCAGCATTGACTGGACCTACACTTGTATTACTTTTTCTCTGAACAAAAGTGATGTTATGTATTTGGAATATGCACTTATATCAATTTTTTTAAATTTGTCACTTATATCACTTTGCTTCTGAGTGCCTCAATTAATTATAGCTAAAGATCACTCTCTGGGTCTGACACGTGGATAATTCTACATAAAATCTTTCCAGAAGTAGCCACATGATTGCCCATTTACTCTAAAACCCCACGAAACGTCTTCAGTAACCTTCTTGCACTAGAGCCGATGATTTAAATTGTAGGCCTACCTACCATCAACTAAACTCTCTTTTGACCAGTTAATGGGATAGTTACAAATAATTGTGTTTTTGGTTAAATTATGTCATTATGCAGTTATCTGGATAACTCTTATCCTGTTGATTGAATAATAGTTCATTATTATTTCAGCAATTTTTCAGTTAATCTATTAACTTTCATCCGGATAGTTAAAACTCTAATTTTTTGCCATTTTGGTAGGTTTTCGACAACCTATCCTCCAGAAATGTGTACCACTCATCCGTTGCGCAAGCTAACACCTAGTCCATCCTAATTAGTCTGGATCCGAAACGTTGAAAATGAATAGCACGGCTTCAATTAGGAAGGAATTTCCCAAATTTACACCACTTTGTGCCTACTGTTAAAAATTCAGGAATCTCAATCTCCAGGAACCCAAAGGGTTTCCACAGCTAATAATAGCAAGCACATTAGTTGGGCTATAGTCTAAAATGTATCAGATATTTGGCATAGTCTCCACGCATTGCTTTATTTTGTTCTATTCGGTACATTATTTGTCATCAGCTTGTTGGTTTTTAATTTATTAAAGTACTGCCGTCTATTTATTTTCAAGAATGGAACGAATATCAAACAAATAAATGAGAAAACTAAACAACGACGAGCTACACGACTTACAGGTTATGAATTTTCTATAAAATATTTGTTTTAATTTCCATTAATAAATAGAAGTTACATTTCTCTAAAGTATTTATTATATTTTTTGTATAAATAGAAGTTAGAAATCAATACTTTCCTCAAGGGCTAACATAAATAACTAAAATATAGTGAAATCCACGAAAGAAATATTTTTGTATTATTTGAAAATAACATAATATTCAGCAACAAAAAATTTCCTCGGACAGCGTAGCAGAACATACGTGTCCTCCAAAATAGAACTATTAAAATTATCGTGAACGATTTTATGACAGAACACAAATACTGAAACCGAATCCATATTTCCTACCTAAAACAACTGATGACAATTTCGTTGGTTTCATTTATTCCTTCCCGACGAAACACCGAAGGGAGAATTCAAAAGGCATGCTAAATACATGTTATAGTAATTTATATATTTAAATGGTTGCCTATGTAGGCCTATACGGTAGTGTACAAACACTTAGGTTTGTAAAGTTGCCCTTGTGGGCGGAATTTCGTCTCCAGGATTTCTTTATCATGAGTGTAAATGTTCAGACTGTGGCATTTCAGCAAACACAAACAACATTCTATTGGGCCAGAATCTTTAAATAAAGTAATGTCACAAGTACTGCAGTACTAAAATAATTTTATATTCAATAGGACTTCTGTTTTTTTTACATGTTATATATATGTTTTAACTAATACTACTACTAGTAATTATAGTATATACTAACAAGATAAGCTGTATACATTTAGCAATTTTGCTTTTAAGACAATGTAATTAGGCAATTTTAACGATTATGTAAATATTTTAATCTAAAGACAATGTAAATAGATATTTTAACAATTATGTAAATATGTGTATTTTTTAGGAATTTAATTATGTCATTTGAATTTTAAGAATATTGAATTCAAATATTTTAGATGAATTACAACTCAAAATTGTTTCTGCTATATTATTAATAAATATTTGAGGCTTCTGAAGATAAAAATTTCTTTGGTTTATTGATCTCATTTTTGAGGGTATAAGGCGAAAAACAGCCCACTATTTCCTTAATAAGTCACATATTTGTGAACAATATGGTATTTTGCGTTTTATTGTACTCATTCTAAGAAGTTAGCTTTGAAATTTCGCTCCTTACTCCAGTCCCACCTATTATATCTGAGGAAGAATCCGAGGAATATGAAGTTTCTTCCTCATACAAAGTCCTGAAAAGGCAGGTATATAAGAATATCGGAGCTGACACAAGAAACCGAAAGTCTTTTGTCATATCCAATAAATATCCATGAGATTGTGGCGTACACAGGTGAATTCTAGAGAGTGGATCTTATAAACGAGGCACCACCAAGTCCCCGAGGTATTTCTCTTCCCTGGCCCGAACCTCGCTCCCGGATCCTACCTCCAGATTAAGCTGATAAATGGCCATGCTGGTGTGTTGGACAGTTCGACCCCCATACAAAAGCACACTGGGTCAGCAGCAACTCTTTCTGATATTTGCTTCACTTACTCTATCTTTCTCCCTCTCACAGAAAAGCGTAAAGAAGTCAAAACTACCGTTGTATATGTCACTTCTCATAGCCAAGAACTTAGAGGAAAAGTGGCCAACGCAGGCAAAGTTATACATCGTCCATCCCACAGAATATAGAGCCTACAGAAAAATTTAATGTTTTATACGAGGGTCATTCAATAATTAAATAGACAAATTGGTCTGCGGAAAAGACGGTTGGTAGTACAAGTTTGATACGTTTAGGATTTTACTTTGGCATCACTGGGATGAGTTCTAATCAGCTGATGGATCAACATTGCTCTGTTTATAACCTCAAAATTAAGTTTAACGATGTCGGGTCTTCTTGAAAATTTCACATTGGTTGAACAACGTTCTGTGATTCTTTTTTTGATTGCTGAAGATGAAAAACCAGCTAATATATACTCCAGAATGACTAAAGTGTATGGTGAAAGTTGTATGAACCGTGGAAATTTTTACAAGCGGGTAGAACAGTTCAAAAGTGGTCGAGAATCAGTGACTGACGAACACTGTTATGTCCGGACTGTTGAAGTTGCGATTTAGCACCCTCTGGTTTCCATTTATTTGGTCCACTGAAGGAGGCATTACGTGGAAAGAAGTTCCAGGATAACGAGGATATCAAGAAATTTGTGGGAAATTGGCTCCGAAACCAAGACAAAGTGTTCTTTGCAGCCGGTATAAAAAAAGCTAGTAACCCGTTGGGATAAGTGCATAAATGTTTATGGGGATTATGTTGAAAAGTAGGAAAAGTCTTGCTTTGTAAAAATAAACTGTTTTTTTCCCCAGGTCAGTTTGTCTCTTTAATTACTGAATGACCCTCGTAATATTGACAACTATAGATTTTAGAAATCACAAAGCTATTAAACTGATAATATAACAAGAAAATGTATAGAACCAAAATTCGAGGGAATAGTTTTACACATTATACCACATAAGGGCCTCTAGATTCGTTGAGATAACATAATGATTTCAGAATTAAACTTTACTTTGTCCGATAAGGGAAATAACTTCCTGTTTGTTGTCGATGTATAATAAAGGAGACACTATTAACAATGCAATTTCATCAACCCGACACTTAAGGTGCATATTATTACTCAGGGACTGAACTAAACTTTAGTTGTGACGAACGTCTTACGGCCACTCAAATTAAACTCCACCCCCTTTTACCGCTCACCTACGCCTGAGCGTTGTTCATAGTCTCTATTATGCATGTGGTTGGACTTGAACTCACCAATGAGATCTGGTGTGGAACACGAATGATAAGGAGATTCAATGCCACGTTTAATAAAGAAAAACCCTTTAAGGAAGTAGAAGCATCGGAAAGTTTTCGTGGTGTATCGTAAAATATAACCTAACCTCACGAGCAATGTTGCGACCGCGGCAACCAGAATATTGTTCGAGAAAAAGTAACACTTCCTCTTCCAATTTGATGAGTTCGAAGGGTCGTTGTCCCTATAGCCTTCAACTAAGATAGTTGGGTCATTCTACGCAAAACAGTAAGTAAAAACCCTCATGTTCACACTGTTTTTATTTTAATATGGTCTATGTATTACAAACAAATTTTTAGAACCTTAGAAGTAATAATCTCGATGACACGGGTTCGAAGTAATTGCCTATTTATATTAACCCCTTCTGGTATTTATTTTTTCCTGAGCTTATCACAATTCAAATTACTTTTTGGAAGCTATAATTTAAGTACTTTTATAAAAAGATATTTACTTACTCAACGGCAATAGACAATTCCTCAGCAAGCTAAAGGAATATTATCTATTTTATGGAACCCGAAGGTTCATTACCGTGTTTACCTAAGCTCTCCACTCAAACCTATTCTGTGCTAACTCCATCCAATCATCCTTCGCAAATCCTACTTCCCTTAAATATATCCTAATATTGTCATCCCACCTACGTCTAGGTCTTCCATGTGGTCTCCCAGTCAATACTTTTGAGATATGTCTTTCGTCCCCCATGCGCGCAACATGCCCAGCCCATTTCATCCTCCGTGATTTAATTACCCTTACTATATCTGGTGAAGAGTACAGGTCATGAAGCTCGCCGTAATGCAGTTTTCTACAGTCCCCATTTTCATCTCTCTTAGGCCCAAATATTTTCCCAAGCACCCTGTTTTCGAACACTCTCAGATTATGTTCTTCCCGACCAGTAAGCGGCCATGTCTCACATCCATATAATACAACTGGCAGGATAACAGTCTTATAAATCTTTATTTTTAGATTTCTGGACAGAAGACGAGAAGACAAGAGTTTCTGAACTGCTTAAAAACAATCATTTCCTGAATTAAGTCTACAGTTAACTTCAAATCAGGAAATGATTGTTTTATGCAGTTCAAAAATTGAAAAGATACCATTACAAAACTAGAGAGTGCCTTTAAAAAATAAAATTTCGTTCAATAAAGAAAATTTTCGACCTAAAATCTAAATTTTCGCAAAAGCGCCAAATTTCGTATTTTCTTAAGTATAAAACGACTATGTTTTGGCTAGAATTGATTGAAAAAAATGATTCTCATTTTATTAATGGTAACCACAATTCGTGAAACCGTCAGACACGAAAACTAGGTAAATGCTACTTCGATTGCAAAATGTGTCATGCTAATAACAGTCACTATTTACAAAGCTACTGGGATTGCTTGTTAGTAATGGAAATGCAGTGATTTGAGAACATGAATGAAAAGGGCGGCAAAGCGTTTGAACACCGTCAGCTTAGCTCATGTCATATGCATGACCAGGGGCTCACAAACACCACTTTAAATTCCTGCTTGAATAATCAAAACGTTCATTTCAACTCCCATTTAACTTTCTTTCTCATTTTCAAATCCGATCGATCTCTTGACTGAAAACACTATACCAGGTCAATCAAACCATGTCAATCCAGCTGAGAGTAACGCCAGATTGCTACCAGGTCATAGCGGAATGAAATTAACGGCTATTATTTGTTCCACAGGAAAGGAGATTTATCGTACACAACCAAAAGTGAAGATTGATTTTTTACCAACTCTACCAGTTCTGAAGGGTCCTTATTTTAAAACAGCGCTCTGTATACTTACGTAAAGCTGTTCTACGTTCACAAGCGATTACGCCCATACGAAAACACAAAATCTCCCAAGCTTTAAAGGATTACAGGAGTGGTCAATTAACCATTGGTAATAAATACTATTTTTTATATTAGTGTCAAAATTTAAGGATGACATATGATAGCCTAGTGCTCGATTCCCGCCCAGCTCAATTTTTTCACTACAGAATATAAAGATATAGCCTACTATTTTTCACTGACAGCAATAAACTACTTCCAAACTTGATCTCTCACCATTCACATAGTTTTTTGTTATATTAACCTACTAAACTAAACTCCGTGGCGCAACATCCCTGAAGAGACTAGGCCTGCCACCCGACTGCTGCGTCATCTACCATAGGCAGATGGCAGGATTGGGGGCATGTGGTCAGCATTCCGATTCAAACGGCCGTTATTAGTGGTTTCCATGACCGGAGCCGCTACTTTTCTATCAAGTAGCTCCTCAATTTAAATCACGAGGCTGAGTGCACCCCCGTTCCAGACCTCCCTACCTCAGAAAAATCCGAGAAGGTACCGGAGAACGAACCCGGGCCGACGGATCAGTAGTCGGCGACGCTAACCACAAGACCACGCCGGCGGTCATACTAACCTATAAACCTGTGGATATATATACATTCATGAACCAAAGATTATTGTCTCTGTTGGATATTATATGAGAATATTATAGGATAAAAATTCCTCTGTCCCTGGGATTTGAACCAAGGACCTTTGGCTATCCGTGTCACTGCTCTACCAACTCAGCTAAGCCAGAGTTCACTTCACAGTGCCAAATGGAACCTCTTTCCTATGACAGCTTTCCCTTAATGCTCTACCTCTCTAACCTATGTTACTATTTTTCATTGACCTGCTGTGTGTGTGTGTGTGTGTGTGTGTGCGCGCGCGTGTATGTGACCTCCGAGGTCAGGGATGCGACAGATACCATTTAACAGTAACAGAAGAAAACGACCCTTTGTTACTTAAATAATAAATCACATTAATTACATGTGTACCAATAAGAGACATATGAACAGATTTTGAAGGCTGCCACTTTCATCTCATTAAATATTCCCGAAAATAAACATGCAGAAGATATATTAATTTATCCAAGAATACAGATCAGCGTTTATCATATAGAAGGAGTACAGTAGCCTATTTCGGTTTTAATTGAAAGCTGAAAGTTTGTTTACTGTCTTCAATAAATGTTACATAATATCAAAAAAAAATTTTTACAATTTCCCCATATTAGTTTTCATTAAGACGCCACAGAGTGAACACAAGTTCGGGGGCAGTTCATAAATGGATATAAATACATTAAATAAAAATACAAATATTTTAAATAATAATACAATCAATTACATTCAATTACAGTAATAGTAGGACGGACATTCTAAAAAGAAGTAAGATACATGAAAATAAACATTCATATAATAAACTAAATTATTTTCTGAAATTTATAATCGTTCAGATTAATTAATTCAGGGTTATTTTTGATAATGCAACTGAATAATATGGTATGAAAACACTATATCTATGTTTTAAACCTTCTGATGTAAAACATTTAGATTCAAATAGGGATTGGTTTGGTTTCGCCTTGTATCGTATGTATGGGGATGTCGATGTGATCTAAAGCTTTAATTTCTAATAATGAAACTTAATAAAATGTATTTATAAATACCATAGGCACTAAGTACGTTAAAATAGGAAAATATTAATTTAGATGGATAGACAAGATATGTCCGCCGCCGTGGGTGCGTTGGTAACGTGACTTTTTCCACCCTGGTGGTGCTGGTTCAATTCTCGGCCGGGCTGGAAATGTTTCAGCGGCGGAAAATTTCGTTCCTGGGTTCAGAACTGGTTGTTATGTCGTTTCATTCCCATCCCACGAAAGGCAATGGCAAATCTCTGCGGTATCACCCTTGCCTGAATCACCTCGGACGAGTCGTGGTCATCACCCCACGGCTTCATCCAGGGTGTGGGCCTGCCTTCGGGCAAAACACTCATCATCATCATCATCATCAGTTAAGATATTTAGGTTATCGGATTTTAAGAATACGTTTTTGAAGCAAAATTTGAATAGTTGAACAGTTTTTGAAGTACCTCCCCATCCAATTATTCCTTAGATGATAATGAACTCTCTTGGGTAATGATATTTTTAAAAGTATTTTTATTTTATTACGCTGTACTTCTCAATTTCTATTCAAAATATGTTATTAAAATGGGTAACGTGCAAAGATTGACAATTACAATACATTAAAATGTATTAACGATGTAAATAGTGGTAGCAACCAAGCTTAAATATTAAAAGTTTTAAAGTATAATGCAGTATGGAGCAGAATCGTAGACGACAAGTAGGAGACAGGAAGAAAAATTAAAACCTACAAAAATGGATTATCGGAGACGTGCGGCCAGGAATTCAAGGACAGTAAGGATAAAAACTTGGAAATAAAAGGCATGATGGACAAACAGAAGAAAACATTAATACCTTACAAAAAAATACAATGGTATGGGCATGTAGGTTGGATAAACATTGGAAGACACCCAAAAGAAGTGATACGACGGGAACCAACAGGAAGAAAAAGGAACTTAAGACCAAGCGAAAATTGGATGAACGGAGTGGAAAAGAGTAAGGAACTGAAAGGACTACAAGAAGAAGATATTTTAGAAGGAAAGGGAAAATTTTAAAAATGCTATTTAATTGTATGTAAATGTATTTAGATATGTATGGTGTATATTTAGGTTGAGGAAACTACAGCTTCATAAAATATCCTTAATAAAATAGAAAAAAATATATATATAATTCTAAGGTGGAAAATATAAATGATTTCTAATTATTTCTAAAGGCCCTTTTAATATATTTAAAGAAATGTTTAAAATCAACTTTTCTATAATCCTAAAAGTAACCAGCACACTAGTAAAACTTGAGGCCTAAGATGTTTAAATGTAAAAGTAAAATATTCCCTATACAGGCCATAGAGGCCCAGAGGCTCCCATATTTTAGACCTTTACCCCCAGGATTGCTCCTGGTACTCATTTCTGTTAGAAGATGGGCCGACCCTAGGACCATATTACCACCAGAAGGATTAGGCCAATTGAAAACGCCAACGACCTCATCGGGGATCGAACCCTCTACCTTCCGGTTTGTAGCGAAGCGCCTCAACCACTACGTTAAGGCGTACCCCATTTCTGAATGTACCACATTTAATTTCTTTGAGTTGTGAGTTATACTTCATTTTCTCTTTAGCTTCACTTGTGCCATAAGAAGCGAAACACAGCAGTATAGCAATACAAGTACAGCTTTTATTATATAATGATTTTAGCAGTACCGGTAACCCATATGTCTACCTACTTCGCATTCATATAAGAGGCCAAATTATTACCTGTTAGCTAAGATCCTGATCCGTCTATTGAACTTACTATGCTAACCTTAGTGTTCTGCTGAGAGGCGCTTTTAGATAAATATTGTTTCCCCTGGTCTCTTTGTTTTCTGTTCCTTCGTTAGAAATAATTTCGTCCGCACAATTCTTATTTTTGTATCTCCATATCACAGTAAACTAACCTTGAAGCGAGCAAGAGGCATTTAAATTAATGTGATTCTTTACTTTCAGAGACTTCATTCTGTTCCTGCTTCCCCTCTTTCCCAGTGATTACGCGCTTTTTAAATTCAATTACAGTTCAATTTGTCAATTAGTACAGCGGAGTTCAATTTCCTCTGGATGAGAGGGGAAACTTCGTAAAGTTGAAAACCATTTCTGCGAGTAGCAACAACGCACAAGTGTTGCCTTCACAAACTCCCGTGCAACAACCACTAATGTCCCGGGTTCCCCACTTTTACCTTGCAATGGACATTACTTTTTCTCGCGTAGTGACGAGTATTGGTTCGAATTCACATCGAGGAAATTCTATGAATAAGATTTTGCAATTAGAGTTACAGAAATGAACGATTTATAGATTGCTAGGGCATAAAGTTTTTGAGGACGTAAAAATCCTGGGAACGAAGTCCTCCGGGAGGGACTTAAAGCAGGGGGTCCGTGTCGTAGATTTACGGCCCGTAATAGAACTCAAAGCCTAAATTAGAGCCTCTGGACAAAATATTTTGGCCCTTTCATGTCCAAATAATATCTTAGTTCCCGAGGGGGGTTGAGAGGCGATGGGCTTATCGTCTGTCCCTCTACCCTCTGTCGGAAAATGAGTATAACAAAATTCACTTAAGGTAACATAAACCTCTAATTGGAGGCCCTAACCCCAACACTAGGGGATATAGGAAACTAGAGAGAGTGCATGAAGAGTAGGCCTATATTGATGTCCTGTGCAACAATCACTAATGCCCTAATGAACACTACTTCCTCTCGCGTTTAAAAGCTGAGTACGAAGAGTAAATTTGTATGTTTTCAGAACATACCCGAATATAGGAAGAAGGAAAAAGAAGTCTTTAAATCTATAGAGGAAACTTTTACCTGTGCGGGTATCAAATCGGGTTTTCATCTTGGTACACCAATGTCGAAATATTCTGGCCATCCTTACATATCTTACTACAGATGGTAACACATCTACGGTGTGTAGCGAATGTATCCAACTCTGATGCTTACTTTATTATAAGGGGTTTAATTTATGTCAGACAATAGCCTATTTTATTTCAGACAAAACATCCTATGTAGGAGAATTTTACCTTTATAATATTATCAAGAAACCAATAAATAGTAACAAGTAGGGATGGGTCCTCGATACTTTCGATACCTCGATACTCTCGATACTTGCATGGTATCGGCATCGAACGATACTTCAGAAAACTCTCTCGATACTTTTTCGATACTTTTGTAACTCTGCAATTCTGCAATTAAGTGAGAATGCTTGTAAGTGGACTGTTTAAAAAACTAATTTTAGTTTTAATGTAGAGTTTAAAAATAATTATAGGCTACTGATGATATTAAATTTTGTCTCATTAAATATGCACACTTAATTAATTTAGTTGGTATTACACAGTTCTCTCAAATTTTAATTTTTAATGTACCTATTTATTGAAAGTGGTAATGTTGAAGGTATCGAGTATCGAAGTATCGAGTATCGAGGAAAAATCATGTATCGGTATCGAGTATCGAGTATCGAGAAAATCTGGTATCGACCCATCCCTAGTAACAAGCATAATATATTCGTTTTTTAATAGATTTATCGCACATTATCAGGTGATTTAACAGCATTCAAGTTGTTACAGAAGTGAATACCATTTTTGTATGGTTCAGATGATGTACTGATGGTAATTTTTATTTTTATTTCATGTTTCCAGTGGAGCTAACTTGTTTGAAATGACGCTATTTATTTGCAGGCAATCCATATTGATTGATTCTAGTTGTAAATAGTAAGTTAAAATCTTAATACAATAATTATGTACCGTATTTCAATATAATTATGATGTACCGATAAATAACTCAAGTTGTGCAAGTCAAAATTTATAAAAGTAGTCAATGTTTGTGAAAATTTTCTAGTTTCATGTTCGAATGTAATATTCCTTATATGTACAATCTTTATATTCTTAAGACTTCCTATAAAAAATCTTGCAGGGCATTTCGCTTTTGGTGCTCTTATTTTTAATGACATTTTACATTAAGAAAATTTTGTTCTTCGCAATTTTCTCGACGTTTTTTATTAATTTTGTACATGAGGTGCTTATAATAAGATATAAAACTTTTACTTGGAGTCCCCCATCAGATTTTTTCTTCTAAATATCGACTTGAAACCGAATTAATAAATTTAGACTTGTAGGCCTATGCGTTATTTTATGTATTTCGCCTATACATCACAATATTATTGTAATATGACATATTACTTTATTAAACAAAATTTATAGGGCCTATACATAATCAAACCACTACGGCAAAACTAGAAATCAATAACGAGCATTGGTAGTTCAAAAACAGTGAAATTACAATATTTATGTTATTTTTAAAAGATTGAAATTTCTTATAAAGAAGAATTGTATAAAGTATGCTTATAAAGGGGATTGAATCTTTACTTAGAAAATCTAAATTCTATCAGCGTACTAAGTAAACATTAATATTGTTATTCCTTTCAACAATTCCGTCTGGTTTAACGTGCTATTGAACCGATTGACATATCAGCTTATGCAGGCCACTGAGTTTTGGTTCGATCTGATTTAAACAGTTCGGTCCAGTAGATGTACTACTCCTCTTTAAATCCTCATAATAAACATTAAAGTCATAACACCGACTATCACTATGGAACATTTTATCAGTTTTAACCAAAGCTTGAAATGCAATCCAATGCATGGGACCTATAGTTCATGATGATGCAAATAGAATTAACGGATTTATTTTATCTTAAGTTGATGTTATAAATAGAATTTTAATGCATTTATTTTACCTTAATACCATGTAATGCTCATAAAAAAAAACTGTTTTGAAATAGCATTACATCAATTCCATTAAAACAGACTCCACTCCTTTAATTCCGAATAACGCGTTTAACAAAAAAATACATTCGCAGTAATTTAAAGATATAAATCATCGTACATTCAAATTTTTTACATTTCTTTAAATAAAGCCATAGCAATTTCTTTTTAATCTTCTAATAGAAGAGTTTTTATTATGTTTACTCCACTTGTAAATACAACGCTTCTGTATAAAATTACTTTTTCCTTCGCACTTGTTAGTTTTCGTTGCCTGTGTGAGTAGTTGTGTATGTGCTCTACATCCACACCGACGCTTTCATGAATGTTTGGCCATATATGTGTTACTTCATGCTTCATAAAGTGATTCATAAGCTTTGTGCCTAAGTTCAGAAAATTCTCTCACACTATTTTTATGAAAACCTTATATAAGCATTCCCAATAGCTACAGAGGTATATCTGATCTGCGTTTGAAGACGCGACTCAATTGCAAAGCTGAATAATCCTTCTATCTTCTTCTTTCTCTGAGTTTAACCTCCCCCGTTGTAGGGACGTTATGCGGCCCATGCCGCCCGTCCTTATATGACCACGACCTGTTGGAGAGGGAGTTCCTATGGATCATATATATATATATATATATATATATATATATATATATATATATATACATTTCTTCTTGATCAGACAAGGACATGAAGGCCTCTCCGGATGAGTGATCAGCTCAATGCCGAGGCCACCTCCGATACAACTCGAACAAATAAGAAGAGACATATGTCACATACACACACACAATCTGATCAAGGCGCGGATGGGATGAATGTGATAATGATGGCCGGATGGTATCCGGGGACCACGAGGGGATAAATTTTTCATACATTCGTCTCACAGGTGAGGAAAACCCCGGAAAAATGAAGGAAACCTGTCCCAACCAGGAATCGGGTCTTAAAGCACTTGCGAGTTTGAAGTCGCGACTGGGTTGGTATCTCATATTGAGAACGCTTGGTGGTATACTGGGATATGTGAGTCAGTAGGAGAATTTAATATTGTACCAGCATGTTGACATGGTAGCTCAATTGGTAAGAGTAGCGGCACGGAGAGCCGAAGATCCTTGTTAAAATCCCGGCTATGGCATTGAATTTTTCAGTCTGACTTCCCCTTTCCATCTTAGCCTACATACGGCCAGTGTGAAAGAATTATCATTCCACTGTGACCTATTAGTGGTTTACTATGAAGCCCGGGTCTTAAAGTACTAATGAGTTTGTACGTCGCCACTGGGTTGGTATCTCATATTGAGAAAGCTTGGTGGTATACTGGGATATGTGAGTCAGTAGGAGAATTTAATATTGTACCAGCATGTTGACATGGTAGTTCAACTGGTAAGAGTAGCGGCACGGAGAGCCGAAGATCCTTGTTAAAATCCCGGCTATGGCATTGAATTTTTCTGTCTGACTTCACCTTTCCATTAACATCGATAGTTTACTTCGGATATAACATCCCTAGATTTAGTCAGCATAAATTATCTTCAGTATTATCAGATTTGATCTTCCGAAAAACAACAATGCAAACGTAAACAACGAGATGAAACTCATACTGTTAATAGGTTTGTTCGCAAAGCAAATCCGTGACCGCTTGAGAATTTGTTGTACTGCGCATGTCCAGTCTGTAACTTACCCGTGATTTGCACTTTGCGAACGGTTACAAGAATTTGGAATCGATAGTTTCTGCGTTTAATCGATATGATATGCAAATAAAATATATATTTCCCTTTGACATGTTATAAATGCAATATACATCGACAATATAATCTATATTTTGGGAAATTTTTAATTATCTTCCATTATTCATACATATAAGTGGCCTATGTTTATAAATCTGGCGCAATGTTATAGGAGGGAGGAGTCAGGCGCGTGAAAATAGGTTACTGCGCATGTCTCTGATAACAATTCATGCTAGAGCCTGCAAACTTTTCTTATAGTACAGAAACTGTCCGTGAGAGCTTTGCGAACAGAAGATTGAAATCAGAATCACGGATTCTCGCTTTGCGAACGCGTGTGGAGAAAGAGCGCATGCGCGAACGATTTGTTCCTGGTTTCTGACTGCTTTGCGAACAAACCTATTATAAACCCATAACAAGTTTAAACTACATCGATATTCACTAATTGACTCTAATTAACTTGAAGCCCAAGAAAGTATTCAGGATCATTTGGTCACGCACAACACAGCTGTTGGGAACCCGATGAGACCTCTGCTCCCCTTACATGTAAGACGAGCCTTTTTTTTACCTCCATCAGCTCTATCCCCATCTCCTTCTTCATTACAATATCGGATTAAGCAGAGAGTTCATTTAACGAAGCTGAAAATTTTAATCGCATTAT
This sequence comes from Ectobius pallidus, assembly GCA_964059195.1. Lineage (NCBI taxonomy): Eukaryota > Metazoa > Arthropoda > Insecta > Blattodea > Ectobiidae > Ectobius > Ectobius pallidus. Next base: position 31,106,644 of record CAXKWD010000011.1, read on the forward strand.
AAAAGGTGAGTAGACAGCATCTTGAGAAGTATTTTAAGTAAGAATTGAAGATCTTCGACATTTTCAGTTGGTAGAAGTAAAAGAAGATAATTGTAAGTCCTTCAGATGTCCAGGTTAGGGGACCTATGAAGTCAGTAATCATGCATAAGGAAAATGAAATCACGGTTGAAGTTCTTTCTTCATTTCTCGTGAAAGAAAATTCTTACATTTTTCAGTCTTCAAAGTGAAAAAAACTCACACATTAATTTAATATAACTGCACTAACTTTACATTTTTTTAGAACTTAGGTTTTCTTTAGAAGTTAGGTGCTCTACTAAACCGTTTTTTTCTAGATTATTTAACGTATATGTTTTTGAAGTATTATAAACTGTACAAAAGTATGTGTAAACATAAAAGCGTTCCCAAATTAATGATACTTTAACAATACCTCTCCATCAGACATCTATGAGTATATCGTCATCATTACAGCAGAAGTCACCAAGTTCAAAATCTTAGGTTTGAGCTGCAGCTGTTTTAAAGTTAGAATAAACCATTGCATATATGAACTTGATGAAACTAGAAGTATTAGTTACTTGGAAATGGGTCGTGATATCAAATAGTGATTTCTGCTTACCTATAAAGCATGCTTTCATCAATGTAGTAGTATATGTAACTTGAAATGGCCATTTTTGAGTTAGTGACTTTTGTCGTAACGACAACGATATATTATGAGTCATACACTATTCCTATACCCCGATCCTGGAACGCGTTAAAAGAAATCAGGGGTAGTCAACGTGTGTAGGTGTTCAAATCCAAAACAATATTTATTGCTCTTTTTCAGAGATAGACAAGTGCCTAACAATTCTCCCAGGTACTATACCATTTCTTCGCTCGATATTATTTTCCTCTGTTCTGTAATAGGTAACTGATGTGTTTAATGTAGCTAAAATAGGCCTATTATAATTTCTCTTATTTTCTTATTTCATTCATACTGAAATGACCTGCAACTATTATACACAATAGATTTATGTTTGTGCATATTTTTCTTTGTATTTTCTGCATCTTGTTTATTGTACATATTTTTCTTTGTATTTTTATATTATCTGTATCTTCTTTATTGTACTTCTGTACATTTGAAATTCTGTGTTTCTTTAATCGTTTTGTATTTTGCAATTTTGCGTATTTTGTATTTTTTAACATTCTGTATGTTGTATTCCTAGTAGAGTGTAAGAGAAGGGCAAATGGTCTTGATTCCGACACGTAAAATAAAAGTACACATACTCATACTCAGAATGCAAATTAACGAGAGGGCTGGGGGGAAATTCCCTGGGTCGTCAAATTGTTTCCCTGGCAGGTAACAGCAATATTATTCTCTGACAGGGAAAATTATTTCCCCCCTCTTCCTCTGTAAATAAAATTAATATCGACAAATGACAGGATCTGTAAGTCACATCACTATAACATCTGGTAAACATACAACCACAGATGCTTGCTATTGTATCGTATATCCTATAGCATGGGTTTATACTTATGTAACTAGGAAATGTTATTTACTTCTGAATTTTCGACGCCCGGTGAAGAACGCGAGCTAGATATTCCCCCTCTCATGAAGTAGCTTGATTCGCTCCCTCCTCATATTCGTTTAAATCGGTACGTAGGTTTTCAATTAAAAATTAAAAATGGAATCTTAATTAAGAGATTATTTTTTAAAAAAACATATAAGTAAAATTGAATAAATCCATTCCAAAGAATATATAGGCCTACAGTATATTTATTACGGGTCCACCGCTGAGACGTAGGGGATGCGTTCGCTCCTCCCATGCAGCGGGCCCGGGTTCGAATCCTGGTCAGGACAAATTACCTATGTGGGGTTTTTTCTAGGATCTTTTCTCGCCTATGAGACAAATGTCGGGTAACTTTAGGCCCTTGTGGCCTCCGGCCGTAATTATCATCATTACCCCATCCTCGTCCAATTTGTTCGTGTTGTCTCGGAGGTAGCTCCGGCATTGGGCTGATCACTCTCATCCAGGGAGGCCCTCCATATCCTTGTCTGGTCTAAAATGTATGTATGTGATCCATAGATAATCCCTCTCCCAACAGGTCGCGGCCCTGTAAGGCCCGGGCGGCTTGAGTCGCTTAAATCTTAACAGGGAGAGGTAAAACTACGACAAAGAAAGAAAGAAGAATATTTATTACGTGAAAAATTATTATACACTAATCCCTTTTAACAAGAGTATAGCCTTAAGAATGGTATTTGAAAAGTTTTTCAGCTTACGAGCTGTCATTACCTATCATGGACTCCGATCATTATGGCGTATTCACAGTTGCATTGCAGTACTAGTTTTAAGGGTCCATTGTTATGGTGTGCTTAAAATTAATATCAAAGTAAATGCTTCAGGAAAAGGAAACTGAATTTAATCTTTCCCACACTTTCCAGGATTTATGTTCACTCGACTTGATATGTTGCGAATTTATCGATAAAATCCGGAACTCGGGTAATATTACATACGATAATACCCCTTAGCGAATTTCATTAGTAGAGGTATGTTCACTTTATCGATTCATTGAGACGCACAATATTGCACTTGCCAGGTCATTGCAGAGTCTCTAAGGGATTTCGAAAAAAATGAATTTCTCGTTTGTATTTTTATTTAAAGGCAATGTCCATGGGAATTCAACACATGTAACTTTAAACGTTTTTATGAACTTATCTGATAAAAACTCACATTTTCAAAATAAACATTTGCCGTAGTGGCAGACTATTGTTTAGAGTAGAATGTAATTCAATATACAAATATTTTTTTTAGTATGTTCATACTGAAAGCCGTCAATCAAATACGCGATTAACTGTTGTTAGTTTCTGCGTATCCAATTCGTTCTATATTTAGGCTACGTATAGATGAGGGGTGTAAAACTAAACTTAATATAAAATAAATACTGAGGAGCTGCGTTATTTAATGTGCTAGAGCAGGGCTGTCCAACATGAGGCCCGCGGGCCGCTGCTTATTTCATACGCCTAATTTCGCAAGCCGACCTTAATCATGAAGCTACTATAGAGTTTATTTATTTACTTACTTTTATTTATTTATTTGTTTATTTACATTTGTTTACTTGTGGAACTGGAATTTTTCGCACAAAAATTGTTTAGAAGAAAGGTTATTTTGCACACAACTGCAAGCGCAAAAAATTATGACCCACGATTAGACTATCCTAGGCATTTTAAAGTGGTGGGAAGCCAGAGCTACAGGTTAGATCCCTGTATTTGAGAGTTAAGATATCACTACTAGATAATCACAAGACATAAAATTTACGTTTACGTGGAAGTGACTTCGTTTTCCCAAAAAGTTCTTGAGAGTGCACAGCCACTTTTAAGAACGCGTCTGTATTTCCTGCAGATCTCATACGATCTATTTAATATTCAGAATTCAGAATTTTCCCAACTTATAGGCTCAAATTTTGTGTGTAAGAGCAAACAAAAAATAAAATATCCGTGGCCATTGGCGTTTCGGAGAAAGACTGGGTCCCCTTGTAAAGATTAATTTGGACCCAGTAACTAAAATCCATGATCAAGTAGATGGGTTCAGTAGCATGACTTCGACCCCGCGAAATACCAAATTTGATAGGCTGACAGGACCTCGGAGATATTGAAATTTCCCTGTATTGTTAATACCGGTAGGCGGTATTATTATTATCATTATTATTTTTATTTACATTTAGGTAATGTATTGGGCAGACTCGGCCTAAGCAAGGAGTCCCCCTCTTAACTATAAGATTTCCATCACCTGCAAATACTTACAACATTATAAATTACAGAACACATACAATAAATGTACACATGCACACAAATTATGTCATTGTTTCTCCATCTACTTCTTTTGGGTTCTGTCCTTCAGTATCACAAAAATCATAGGATATTGCTCTTCTATGGTGCGTATAGATGATTTTTCAACACAGCAATTGATTTTCTAATGGCAGTAATGGAGATGTTTGATATAAAGTCTTTATGGAAGCCAAAACGAGCGCAGAAATCTACGAAGTCTGTATTTCATTGTACAGTTTGATACGGTATGAAAGTCGCTCCTAGAAACTTTCTGACAGTGTGGCATCTGCTATTATTATTATTATTATTATTATTATTATTATTGGTGGTGGTGGTAGTGGTAGTAGTAATAGTAGTAGTACTGTATGGTAGGAATTTAAGTGATAAAGCAGTACTATTTCCTAGACCATTTATCTCCAAAATGTGGCACAGACACACTGTAATACGCAGAATCCTTAAGGGTCATTGGAAGCGAAAAGACGTATATAATTTTAATGTAGCTGAAGACCTGTTAGCTGACTTTAGTGGTGTGTTCATAGTAGTATTTTGTCCAGTATTATACAAAGGTATCGAACTTGATACCAACAAAATCTGACTCCTTTCCAAACTGTACAAGCTTCAGGATTAGGGGCATGTGGTCAGTATGCCATCATACAGATTAAAATAAACATTCAAAACTACATATATACTTTCTTATACAGAACAAGGTACATAAAACTTCTACAGATAATATTATCTACTCTACTCTACTACTACTGGAGTCCAGTAGTCTACAAACTACGCTACTCTACAGAGCAAACTACAATTACTACAGCTACTAAAAGGCACCTAAGTGATGTACCTTCTTCTGTAGAAGAGAGTATATATGTACTTTTGAATCTGTATAATATGTTGAATTAATAAAATTACAATAAAGTTGAAATAAAATCTTAGCAGATTACGTCCTGGTACAGAAGCCTAGACACCAGGATCTAATCAAACAGATTTATTTTAATTATATTTATTAGCATGCCATCACCCATGGCCGGTAATGATGTTTCCGTAATCAAGGAACTACTCAGTTTGTATCATGAGGCTGAGTACATCCTGTTCCAGACCTCCCTCCCTCAGAAAAATCGAGGAGACATCGTGCATCGAACCCGGGCCTGCGAATCCATAGCCAGCAAACATACAAGCTTAAAAAATAAATTCAATACAAATTTATCAGTATAAATTGCCAATCAGAGCGCTGAAAATGAAACCATTTTTATGGTAAGCACTTCATTTAATACGATTCTGTTGTTTGTAGTGTACCAATTCCGAATGAAAACAATTACGTTTTACTCCATTAAATCGCGCTTCCATTAAATTGGTAATAATTAATTCAACTTTGTTAAACTGAACACATTTGAGGTGATGGAAATGAAAACATATTTTATATTAGTTACGAGAAAATCAAAAGTGATTTAAATTGAAGGAAATAATAACAGTAACAATATACACAACTTCGCACTACACAGTTATTCAAGCATTGATGAAGGCCAATGAGGTGTGACAATGAGCAAACCATAGCACACTTAAAATCAATAATTCGTATGGCCTAATACCCCATATTTGTTTTTTATGTTTTTAATGTATACCAGATAGACGTATGGAAATAATTAAATACAAAATTAATGTGAAGTATAAGTAAGTAAAGTAATCCCTATACAGGCCATGGAGGCCCAGAGGGTTCCAGGAGGTTGAGGCTCCCAGATTTTGGACATTCGGCACATGAAGGTGGTAAGACTGGCCGCCTTTAACCCCAGCATTGCTACTGGTACTCATATCTGTTACAAACTGAGTCGAACCCGGAGTCATAGTGCCAACAGAAAGACTAAGCTGATTGAAAAACTCTGACCTCATCGGGAATCGAACCCGCGACCTTTCGGTTTATAGCGCAGCGCCTCAACCACTACGCTACGGCGTACCCCACAAAATTAATGTACAAGTGATTATACTAAATCTATTTGTATTTCTCCGATACTGGGTCTAATCTGAATGTACCCTAAGGTATCATAGTTCGAGATAAATGGCATTATGTCTCTTAGAGAAGAGGTATCATTACCAAAGACTAACTGTTATGCTTATTTTCCCTTACAAGAATACGGACAGGCGGTAAGGTAAGGCCATCGCCTCGAAGACCAAGTAGAGGAAGCTAAGGTATTGGGTTCAGAACCTCTAATTTAGTCTTGGAGTTCTTTAAGTTGTCGCAAATCTACGGTACGGGATTCACGGATTATAGTCTCTCCAGGAGGAATTCGTGCCCAGGGATTTTACGTCCTGAAATGTCCACCGACCTCGGCCAGGTGTGAACCTACGGACCTAGAGGCGGGAACTCTACCTCTACACAACCGAGGCCAACTATTTTTAATGTAAGATGAAGTGTAATTGGCCTAAATTGAAAAGCGAGTGAGAAGTGAATAACTACTGTACAGACAACGAATTACTTCATTGGTCAAATTATGGATGTTAAAATCGTACGAATTGCACACAAAACTAAAAAAAGGAAACTTAACAAGAGCTGCATTCTACAGCAACCACTTTGACGATTAGTATTCTATCAGTGGGATGCACGCCAAATCCAAATTGTGGAGTGACAATTTCTTTCTTTTTCTCCACTAGAAACGATAAGATCATTCATTAATAAAGAATATAATAAAATAACTGTTCATAAGCAGTTCAACATTTGGATATATAATCGATCCAACTATAAGAACTGAGTCAAAACAGCCCGAAGAAGTTCACATGGAGAAATATAGAATCCACGATCCCAATAATCCTTTCTATAAGAAAAAATATAATCTAACTTCAATAGAAGTAATTGGTCTTATGGTGGGTGCAAGAGGTACAATTCCTCGCCTCTTCGTAGACTTCTGCGCACGTTTTGGCTTCCATAAAAACTTTATATCAAACATCTCCATTGCTGCCATTAGAGGATCAATTGTTGTGTTGAAAAATCATCTATATGCAACTTAGAAGAGCAATATCCTATGATTTTGACTGCATTTTTGTTGTTGTTTTGTTTGTTATGTTCCCTTGTTACGTTCCTTTATGTATCTTGTATGTATTTATTTCCATGTTTATTATATATTGTAAGGTATGCTTTGTCTAATGGCAGCCACTTAATGGAGGAAGCTGAAAGATTTTCTTTCTCAATAATTCCTATCTAAATATTCGGGTGGAAAAAAAATCAAACCTTAAGAAACAGCAGAATTGTTAAGAAATATATCACGAGATCTCAGCAGAATTTGAAGATCGATCACCTTTCTGAATACCTAAGCTCGAGGGATATGCATACGATGTACTGACAGAAATCCAAGAATAATTTAAATGTTATAAAAATAAATAAAATTGAAAGATAACACTACAAATATATTAATGACGTAAGAGACAACAATAACAATGGTTTTTTTTAACAAATGCGTACAAAATGGATGAGATTGTACTGCAAGGAATACGCAATATTTTGTGCAGTGGAAGGCTTCAATGAACGACTAACTTGAAGTAAATGTGGCGAATGCCTAAGGTTCTGCTAGAAATATTTAATGAAGGGTTACATTAGCAATACTAATAGTAAATGAAATATACTAAATAGCATCAGTTTCCAAGCTTTGAACCATATAACGGGAAACAGAATTGGTTTTTGGATGAAAATTGTGAATTGCTTTATTCTTGTATTTTACTAAATCTTTTAAAATGATGTATCATAAACAATTGTACTTAATTTCATACATTTTCTACTTTTTTAGAAGATGCAGTCTATGGAGTAGGGATGGTTTAACCTTGAAGCTCAATTGGTTTTTGCAAGAAAATTTATATTTTTTATTGTTGTATCTTATTCTGTGGACTTCCCTCTTTAAAATGATGTATTATACATAACTGTACTATATTTCTATCCGTGATATTTTTTTCTGAGAAAATCCAGGCTATGGAGCATGGATGTTTTAAACGTGAAGCTCGTTTATGGAAGTTTACTTTCTTATATAAAATGTAGCTTTACTTAACCTAGAAACTTGAATTCAGGATTTGTTTATACAGATTTCTTACATACAATGAAATAATATCTTCTGAATCGGTTAATCTATGAACGAATTACAGGTAACTTAGTACTTAAAAAGTTTATAAAAGTTGGTTATAAAGAAAAATCAAATTTCAGTAAAGTATTTTTATGAAAAATCATTATTTCATTACTGACATAGGGTACATATCTACAAACTGTAAGAAAATCAAGTGCCTCGCTTTAGAATTTTTTTTTAAAGAAAAGGTACATAAATAGTTAACATTTGACGAACGTATAAGAAAGACAGAAACTAGTAGAATATACACAGAGTTCAAGGGAATAGAATAAACAATGTATACAAGAAGGCCTTAGTGTTACAGTTGGCTAATTCCGTGTCTCTGGTTGCAAAAGCTTTCTTAGCGAATTTCGTATTTTACATGTAATCCTCAAGTTATGCCTTAGCTCAGAAGATTATATCTCCCGACTTGACTTCAGCTTCAAGGTGTTGTTGCACGTACGAATGTACTTTTGACACCATAAAATTAACGTTTATTTTTTTTAAATCATATTAAAATGTTTATATAATTATCGAATCTCCTTCTCGTTAGCTCTTTGCATTGCCAACTATTATGTAAAGGATTTTATTAATAATCTTGATTACACCGAGATGATTTGAATCCAATAAGTAGAAAGCCTGGAAATTTTTTGAAAATCATGAACTGCTAAACTACAGCAAACGTTAATAAGATACTTTGTTTTTAAGTTACATTACGTTTCATCATCACGGTTTTTTGTGTATGTCTGCATCTTCCGTATTCTCAATCTCCAAGCCTCTCTATCTTCTTATAGATTCTCAGGAAAGTTCTTCTCCTTCATGTCTTCTTGTATCCCAATAAACCATCCCTTCTTTGGTCTGCCTCTCTTCTTTCTACCAGAGGATTCCATCTGAACATCTTCTCCTCCCCATCCTTCTCACATGACCATACCACATGAGTTGCTTTTCTTTAATTTCATCTATTATAGTGTGTTATACTTCCATTTGTTCCCGAATTTCTTCATTTCTAATTCTTTCCGTCCTAGAAGTTCTATTTGCTCTTTCCCAAAAATCCATTTCTGCTTCTAATAATTTTCTTTCCTCTCTCTTTTTAATTGGCCAAATTTCTGAAACGTATTGTGCATACGTAAGTTCCGCATAGAAGATGCTACAGTTTGATAATACCACAGGTAAATTTCGCAACAAAGTTTTTCAGTTGTCTAATACCCATAGACTATTTTCGAACAATTTGGAGTAGACTTATGACTGGTTGATTTATAAGAGAATTGTTCGATTTTTTCTCTCGCCTTTCTTTTTTTCAGTATTAACACACTTCTCCTCTGCATTTTTTTTATCAAAACGTTCTTTGTTCAATCACCACGCGAAACTGTATGTTTTTTAACATTACATGTCTTTACTGAACTGCATATTCAAAAATGTTCACCCCTTTTTCACTTTATTTTCCTTACTTAAACCACACTTGTCTTCGTTATCAAGTCCTTTCTTTAATATTAATCTTATTAGCGAAATAGCACGGTGAAGTGGTGAAATCTGTAGCAAGATAGAGTACGGAAATATTAATGGGAAGAAGGCCTTGAAATTGGAGATAAAATAGAATTATTGAAACAAGTTCAAAATCCTGATGATGACGGGGATACCCGTTGAAACGTATGTTCAGGGTGAATGTACCTAATAGTGAAGTTAGAAATCAATCTTGCTACCTTTCTTTATTGTTTCACTTTCATGATGAAACACTGAACACAACAAGAAATACAAACAAGATACTACAACAGAGCAATCAAAGCATAAAAACTAAATTTAGCAACACCCAACACGGAATTTCCCTGCGGCAGAAGAATTTCTGATAATAATAATATCTTCTGCGTAATCACTTAAACCCGCGCGAATGAAATGCCTGAAAATTTGTGTGCTGGAATTACCTGTATAGTGTAATGAACCTTAACTTTTTTGTGCGGGATTAGGCCTTCCCGACCGTTAAAAGTGTTTCTCTCACATCGACTATCTAAAAAATAAATTAGTTTAGAGATTAAATTAGAATATTAAAATACTAACAATATGGTGTGAAAGCTTCGTCATCTACCAGAGGCAGATACTACAAAAAATCCAAGGCGTTACGGGGATCGAACCTGGACGAGTGGATTCGTATTCAGCAACACTAACTACTAGATCAGGTAGGCGGTCAGTTACAATTAATATTGAGAGAAAATTACTGGAAAATCAGCAAATGAATAGTACATCTCTTCCGGCTCACTCTACAACCACTCTTTTTTTAGAACGTAATTTGGTATTAATGTAAGCCTTCCACTCAGTCGCAGAGCTGCCTGCTTAACTGGCATTCATTGATGGGTTGCCAATTATTTAGTTCCCTTTCTTCGAATTCCTTTTGAAGTCTTAAAACTCAGCTTCCAATGAACGTTGAATGCCGAACGGATTCAAAACCAACAGCAATCTATTCTCAAGTGTTAAACCTACTAGAACTCCCAGATTTTCAAGATTTAGAGTAAATTAGCAAACCTTTTCACCATCGGAAGTAAAGGGCACTATGTCCATTTTCACGGATGTAAGTATTTTCTTCTAAATATTATTGTTCTGCCTACTTTTAGTTTGAGATACTGTTAAAATGTCTTCATTCAAACTTCTAGCATTTAATGCAAACAATATTATTTTGGCATGACCACGTAACATATTTATATGAATGAATGAATGAATGAATAAGCCTTATTTGTCCCATGAAGGGCTATGGCCTCCTAATTAGGGGGAGCTCGATTAGGTATCACATATGGAGGGCTAGTCCATATGATCTTCAACATTCTAAGGTTGACTTGAAGTCTGTCTTGTGATTGTCTTTTCCACAACACTGATTTTGGACCACTGTTTTTATAGCACTGTCTTGTTATTTTCCTTTAGTTTTGCTCTCCACTTGGTTCTGTCCTTTGCCATTGTGGACAAGTGTACGCCTGCTTCTGCCTTGAAGTCATCTGCCCACCTGGTACCTGGTCTTCCACGGTGTCTCCTGCCATTACGGGGGTCCCACGTTGATGAAATGTGTGCCCACCTAGCCATAGGCTACACTATAGGCTTATATAGGCTACACTAATAAATTATCTTTGTTCTTTGGAGGCTTGTGTGTTATCTTTCATTATTTTTATTTCTTAGCAACATATATTTTGGTCTTTTTCATACCTTATGTATGGAACCCATGTCTGGGGCAATTCCTCAATTGCTACTGTAGTTTACAAACCGGAAAGGACTACGATGCTTATTTTGGCCAAAAAGGATGTAATGAGCATTGTGAAACACTTTTCATTCAATATAAAATAATGACTTTCCCTTGTATATTCATATTCGCTTCCTTCACATTTTTAAAGAAAAGACTTGAATTATATTTTGAGAGAATGCAATTACATTCATCTAACACTAGAATTTGTGGAAATCTACAGCCCAAGCAAATCCGCACACCTAAGGCTCTTATTAGCTGGGGAAAATAGAAATGTTTAATAAATTGCCACCTAATGCAAAAAAAAAAATTATGAATGATGTGTCTAAATGGTTAATGAACAAAGCATGTTATTCAATACAGGAGTTTTTGGAAGATAAATTATGTGGACTGCTGTATCGACTTGTAACGTATATTATTTTCTGTGAGTTCACAATTGTTTCTATTAACTTAAAAGAAGAGAAGAAGAAGAAGAAGAAGCTAAATTGTTATTATTGTCATTATTATTATTATTATTATTATTATTACTCGTATTATTATTATTTTTATTGTTATTATTATTATTATTATTATTATTATTATTATTATTATTATTATTATTATTGAATGACGTGGTAGCTAATCTATTTTAGTAGAGGAGTATATACGTACAGTACAGCTTTGTCAATAAGTCTTATTTGCTATTATCACATTTCACATCTAGTTCGCTTGTAAAAATGAATATATAATACAACAGAATTAATATGATTCAGGTGCTTTATAATAAATATTAAAGTGTAATTAAGCATTCCGACTTTGATAGCTCATTAGCAGGTCTAACAAGCTAATAATACACACGTGCAAATGGCAGCTATATAATAACACATGCAGATCGGAATCAGTACATGTGCTCAACTTTGTACGTTCTACTTCACACAATTCCAACTTTTATGTTTTAAAAAAATCCAAAATGTTAGCTCAGCGCTTGCATTAATTACTTACAAGTGGTATGGCTTACTGATATATTCACTCCAATTTAATGATACATAATTAAAACTTTGGGTAGGCAGAGAGCAGGATAACTCAGTGAAACCCACATAAAAATGTAGAGCAAATTACCACCACGTAAGAATAGAATCCACCTTGTTAAAGCTTTCATTTAAACCTATAACAAAATCTATAATATTCTATTGTTTTCATGAAGAGGTGACGTAGTTATAAAAGAGAAATTTCATTAATTATTCCACAATTTATTAGTCTATTTGATTACACGAACATTCCGCACTGAATTTTTTGTACGAAATACATCATTTGGATGTATACAAGTATGAATGTATGTAAAAGCATTCATCACGTAAAAACGACAATACAAAAAGGAGATTCTTCAAATTTATTCGGCTATGTCTCTCTCGCTCTCTCTCGAATCCTATGCCCCCATGTTGGGGCGAAGGGCCTCCAAGTGGAGGTTTCTGTTTACCGATGTGAATTTTGTTACGCTTATTTTCCTAGAGAGGGCACTGCATTGTACTATATTATGATGAACAAATAAATAAATACCCTTATATAACGGTTGTTCTGCAATGTTACTTAGACTGTAACTGTCACCGGTTTGCATGAATTTTGTGACTCATGTGTTCTTTAATACCTAAATTTTCAGATATGCGACTATCGCATTAAAAACCTCATCAGTTCTATCGACCTGGCCCGGATAGAACTCAAGAACTTGGGAACCAAAAGCTAATGCCATACTGATTGTTCCACCGAAGCCTACATGGAAAACATTAATTCTGGGATCCAGTATACTAATATCCTCCTTTTACCCTTTCGTTATTCTCGTTAATAGACTAATACCACCTCTCAGTATAATGACTTTATTTTTTCCCCACCCTGTATACAGAAGCAGTTAAGTTCTCTAATTAAACGCATTACATTATTCTATGTAGCTCATAATGTATGTATTTTGTAGCTGAACACGGGATGTTCTTTACAGTAATGTGAAGGAAGACATAGAAGTTGCTCCACAAACTAGTTCTCTTTCTTAAGAAACACATCAATTATTTTGTGCTGATGCTTGCTCTTGCTTTCCTTGCTTCGAGTACAATGCTAATTATATACCAGCTGAATTCAAATGTTTCAATTTAGAGCGGTGGAATTCTGCGAAGCATAAAAACTAACACTGTTCTACTCACGAAGCATTTAATGCAACATCCCCTTAATTTGTATTGTGGCCACGGAGTTAAGTTAAGTTAACTTAAATCTCAATAGAAAAAATTACCAACATCACCGATAGAAAAAGAATTGTTCTACTGCAAAAATATTTATATGGATTATTAAGCAGTCTAATTTTCTTTCTTGTAATTTTTCTCCTGTATTTAGGTTATTTTTTTATTATTGATTTGGATAATTATTCTTAGTTTATTTATTCATTTTGTTTCTTTTCATATCTATTATTATTTCTTCTTCTGCTTTTACGGCCTCATTGGACCACTTCAGTCAATCATTTCTCGGTCTTCCTATCACAGATACTATACGGAAGAAAAGGATCTCTTTTTTTGGTCACATTATGAGGACACCAGAAACTCGACTGACAAGAAAAATTATAGAGAAACTCTGGAATATGAAGCAACAAGTAGGATGGATTACAGAAATTAGAGAGGATATGACAGAATTAGAAATAACTTTGGATGACTTGAAAAACAAAACAGGAAATTCAAGGAAACTTAAAAATATTAAAATAAGATTTAAGCCAAAAATAGACAGACGCCAGACAATAAAGAGGGTATTTACAGATGAAGAGCGACAGAGAAGATCGGAACGCATGAAAAACTACTGGGCAAATCTATTATTATTTATAATATTATTCTTGTAAATCTGTTAACACTTTGCAACACCCTGTACTAATATTTTACTAGATTACTAGCTTTGTTGATTTATTTTATTTTGTTAATGTCTTCACTTTTTAACATTGTTCAACACACTGCACTAATATTCCACTAGTTCACTAGCTTCATTGATTTATTTTATTTTGTTCATGTTTTCTTTTGTTATCATTTTTAAACACACCGCACTAATATTTAAACAGTTTACTAACTGTGTTGATTTATTTTATTTAGTTAATTTCTTCTTTTGTTAACTATACAGCAAAATTGTTAAGGGAAATATAATTTAATACCACATTTAAGAATAAAACATGCACTTTTTCATTTAAATCTTAAAATGTGCACTTACCCTCGGAATATGTATTTATATTCATTAACAAATACTGGTAAAATTGTCTAAAAGTGTTACTAACAAAATATATGATTTATGCATACTTTTAAATATATATATAAAAAAGAACATGCATTTTGCATACAAATCCGGGCTCTACTGATTATAAATACCTGTTTTTAGGTTAAGAACTTTGCAACCAAAACAATAGATATACGAGATGTAACAGAGTACCGTATAAAGTTTGCCACAAAGCGAGATTAGTATAGTGTAACATGGGCAATGTATGTTAACAAGATACACAGCAAGAGAACGCTATTATCTCATGTTTAAATTAGATGTTAATTTATGCCCCCGTAATAATGAATGAATACTCCACACTCAGCTTACAACAATATGTTCAAATTAAAATGCGATGACCAAGATCCTCAAAGAGAGAAATCACAAAATTTTCAACAATAATAAAAAATCTTGCATAACATTTTTTTACCTCTTTTAAAAACTTTTTTACAACTGTACTGAAGAATCACTCGCGATTTTATAAATGTTTGTTAAGTAATTATTGCTTAGTTCTAACCTTGAACTTAAAGGAACATTTTGGTGATTGTAATTAATACTTTTTTTGTTTATGCAACGAACCTTAATAATAATTTGTTAATTCCAGAATATGTTAATATTTTCATAGAAGTGTCTTAATTATCATTATAGGCAAGTTGCGAACTTAAAAAGCGCTTCGAATTTAGAGAACATCAGTAGGAGTGTAACACTTTATTATTTTAATTATTAATTATATTAGTGATTAATTATGTTAATTATATTAATCTAAATTTATTAACCCAAGTTTAATTTTTTAAGACGAATTAATTTGTTAAATCTATAATCATTTCGTTCAAATAACCAACATTCAAAACAAATAAATCGTAATATGTAGGCCTACTTTACTATTCACGCTTAACTCACATTCTTTAAATTCAACAACAAGGCATGGCTGGGTATTTAAAACGTTCGCCTTTCACCGCTGCGACCCGGGATCGAATCTCGGTGGACACAAGTGGAATTTGTGGTGGACAAAATGGGGTCGGGGCAGGTTTTCTCGGGGTGCTCTCTTTTCCAATGCCATATATAATTTCACCAGAGCTACATTCATCATACTATGACCATGAGTTGCAATAAAGGAATTATTAAATTCAATAGCAGATGTCCTTCAATCTTCATTTCAAGAAAACATCAACATCCAAAATGTATTATTGCTGAAGACTACTAGCAACTTACACAACCACTTACATGTTGTTTGTGGACATCTAAACCCCTTTTATTCCCTGCAGTGCGAATAAATATAATGTGATAGCCTACAACTAACTACGAAATTTACTCCTTACAAAAGAAACTTCATTCAAGTAAATGGAAATCCTCTTTGATTTATTTACATAGAAAGGTCTTTTGAAGAAGAACCGTATAACAAAATGCTCCTGAACTGAAAAGCCTTCCTTATCTACGTACAACCTAAGTTGAAAATACTTATCAGTTCTCTTCATCCGACTGTGAAGTCGGTGATGCACAAGATGGAGAGAGATATTGAACGTTTGAAAATAACATATTATGTACATTATACTAGGCCTACTCTCAAGGTCTTAAGATCGTTCTGTGTTCGATAATTTATCTTCAGTTTTCTTCAATAAATATTAAGAAGACTGAATTAGACTGCGTACAAACTAATGTTGTCGTGGGCTAATTATGAGGATATACGAGGACTGGAAGTTTAATAGTGGCAACACATCTATAAAATCAAGATGAATTTCAGGAAGTTCAAGTCGCTTTTGTTGGATATTGGTTGGATATCCAGCACACTTCAGAGCAAATAGGAGCCTTCTATCACTACGAATACCTTCACAGTAACCAGAAAAATTTGAGATGGCTTTATCAACCGGTCTAAAATGAATTATGTATCGACAGAAAGCCAATGATTAAAAATAAATGAATACCTTAAAATTATTCTTGATCCACAATATATGTAATAACATAATGAACTGTTTCAATATTGATTAAAAAATGTTACTCGTTAAGATGAATTATAGAGTGTAATGCATGTTGAACCTCCGCTGGTAGGAAGTGAACAACACAGTGACAGGCTTTGACCCATCTTGCTACATTATGATATTGCATATTATTCTGAATCAAGAATAATTTTAAGGTATTAAATTATTTTTAATTATTGGCTTTCTGTCAGATCCAAAATTTATTTTAGAACGGTTGACAGAGCCAGCTCAATTTCTTCTGGTTACTGTGAAGGCATTCGTAGTAATAGAAGGCTCCTACTTGCTCTGAAGTATGCTGGATATCCAACCAACATCCAACGTAAGCGATTTGAACTTCCAGTAAATCACCTTGATTTTATAGATGTGTTGCCACTTCCAATCCTCGTAGTTAGGACACATTTGTATTAATGTTCTATTTAGAGTTAAAAAATCACAGAGCATATTTTTAAACACATTAGGGAATACTTCAACTTTTCAAGAAACGTTTTCTCTAAAGAAAATACCAGTTACCACCCATATTAATTTACGAGTGATGAAAGAGTAAGACTGTATATGTGCTACCTATTCACACTACACTTGTAATGTAATTTAGTGTCAACAGCATGTACTTATTCCGAGGCGGCTGCTGTCTCACTAA
This sequence comes from Ectobius pallidus, assembly GCA_964059195.1. Taxonomy (NCBI): domain Eukaryota; kingdom Metazoa; phylum Arthropoda; class Insecta; order Blattodea; family Ectobiidae; genus Ectobius; species Ectobius pallidus. Next base: position 31,123,598 of record CAXKWD010000011.1, read on the forward strand.
TCACTACTATAGCACAGTTTTCATGTGTAATGTTAGTACGAGGATCATTCAATAATTAAAGAGACAAATTGGTCTGGGGAAAAGACGGTTGGTAGTACAAGTTTGATACATTTAGGATTTTAAGTTGGCATCACTGGGATGAGTTCCAATCACATGATGGGTCAACATTGCTCTGTTTATAACCTCAAAATTAAGTTTAACGATGTCGGGTCTTCTTGAAAATTCCACATTGGTTGAACAACGTTCTGTGATTCGTTTTTTGATTGCTGAAGGTTGAAAAACCAGCTAATATATATACTCTAGAATGACTAATGTATGATGAAAGAGTATGATGAAAGTAGTATGAACCGTGGAAATTTTTACAAGTGGGTAGAACAGTTCAAAAGTGGTCGAGAATCAGTTACTGACAAACACCTTTCTGGCCGGCCTGTTGAAGTCGCAACTTCCTAACTTGAAACTCGAATTGTTTGGTCCACTGAAAAAGGCATTACGTGGGAAGAAGTTCCAGGATAACGAGGATGTCAAGAAATTTGTGGGAAATTGGCTCAAACACCAAGACAAAGAGTTCTTTGCAGCCGGTATAAAAAAAAGCTAGTAACCCGTTGGGACAGGTGCATAAATGTTGATGGGGATTATGTTGAAAAGTAGGAAAAGTCTTGTTTTGTAAAAATATACTGTTTTTTCTCCAGGTTAGTTTCTCTCTTTAATTATTGAATGGCCCTCGTACATTTTCTGTAATTTTTAAGGGGTATTAATAAAGATATTTCTCTATATTAATGATTGGTCGACGACATAAAATATCTAGAACAGCATCGATATTAAAGCTAATAGTTTATCCGCTTTCTAAAATAAATTTTATGGTTATATTTTACAGTGTATAGTTCTAGTTCTCGGTCACAATGGATGCGGAAACTGTGGTAGAATAAATATTAATTTATTAACACGCTACTTGCTTATTCAAGAAGTTTCACACAACGATCGTATAGAATCGATCTGTGATTTATTTATAGTAACTGTCCGAAGGCACATGATCGATATCAACCGACGTTTGCAACACCTCTCAGGACCTTACAGTTCAAGAATTAATCATTATTTTTACTTTTTTCTCTCTACCATATTTCCATGCGCCAATTTTGAGCCGAAACTTAATCAGGATAGAGTTTTAAAACTTCCACTGTCAGTAAAAAGGTAAACCACTAAGTTCATATCTAGCCCTTAACCATGAATGTGAGTTCTGTGTAAACCGCAGTAAAAACAAAAACCTGTCCGTGGGATATTTACACTGCCTTCCCTTCTCAAAACCCTTTATCAACCCAAATGTGTCACTTATCCATCAGTTTAGTGGAGCCGTTCTAGAACACTGTTTATTTCCAAAGCGGTCTGTAAGATCTCGCGTCCATGGTTTTCAGTTCACTATTTTGTGAATAATAAAGAGTTATCGCCAGGGACCATCAAAACCTGTTACGCCGAGAGTTTTGGTACAGAGTTATTGCATTTATGATGCATTATAATGGTGAAGTTTTGCAGTGAATGTTGAGAAAGTGACTGTACATCTCATTTCTAAGGGGAAAATGTAAGTTAAGCTAATGCAATTTTGAACGACCACTTATTTTGGTGAACTGCGATCAATATCTGGTTGGGAGTAATATGGATGACACTAATTAAGATTTGTGTATATTAGCTATTCATTTGAAAAATATCAACATGACTTCAAAACTATGCATTTCATTGCATTTGTGACGTAGTGACTCAGATGTGAGTCATGAACACCCCATAACAGGAACGTGCAAGACTAATGTTTCGTTAGTTAAATATTCAGGAATCAGACTGCTTGAATTACACAGCCCAACAAAAAAGAAGTTTTTGTTTGGTGTCTCAGATGTTTTACCGGATTTTGGCTATACTTAGTGTGCTTATTCCAAATATGTAAACAGTTTTTCTCTACCAGCTCTACTTTTTCGAGGGGGGGTTTTATTCGTGAACTCTTAGTCTAGCGAAACAAAATCCTGCTTGATAATATAGCTAGTGAAGGTTCTTGGCCATACTTTGGACACGTAGGACGAAAACTGTACGGAGTACAGAAAAACTAAAAGCTGGATTATTTTTTGGCCCTCAAATTGACAGCTCATAAGTCTTAAACGACCGTACAGTATGTGATAATATCAATTTTTTACAGACCCCATGTTATATTGTTATTGTAATGTTAATGTAATGTTAGTGTGTTGCTTTTTTCTTCACGTGATTTAGAAGCTACAAATAGGGTAAGGTGGTACATTTTCGAACATGGTACAATTCTGAACGGACTAAGATTTTTATCCATTTTGGGGTTTCAAATGTTAGCCAACCTCTTTTTAAAAATATAGCGTCCATACTGATTGTTTTGTTGATCTGTATCCGCGAGAATGATGTTCCGAGTTGTCTCATTCGGCCATAAAAAATTATTTTCCAACCGAAGGTAAGAACGCCATGCTTGAAAAATGGCACGTTATAAAATTGCTTATAATTCCACGTTGTGTTACTGGAATATATTTTTGAGGACCAATTTTTAACTCATACCAACAAATAGCGTAGTCTTTAATACGTAAATCATTGGCACAACAATGGGCATTCGTGAGCGGAATTTCAACAATGTAGTAATTTACAAAAACTAGCTCGAGGTACAAATTCGAACAAATTTTAGGTACTATTTCGAACAGTACTTTAACCCGCGATTGCTTGCTTAAGACTTGCATGGAAAAGTGTTTTGCTGTCACAGCATTCTGCATGTTTATTATTATTAACTGTGCAAGTCAAATATAAAAGGGTGGTATTCATATATCTCTCAACAGTGGTATTATTTCAACGAAGAGTTATAAACTAAGACTTCCTGTGTAATGTTATTTCATCTCAGCATTTATGCAATACACAATAGCATGCAGCTGTTAAGTATTTTTATTATTGCTCTTGATGTTATAACAGACCGTCTTAATGGTCTAGTGGTTCCTGACTACGGACCCTCAAGTCTGGGTTCGATCACCGGTACCTCCTCGGATTTTTCTGAGGTAGGGTGATCTGGAACGGGGTGCATTCAGCCTCTTGACACCAACAAAAGAGCTAATTCATAAAGAAGTAGCGGCTCCGGTTCAGTAAGCCATCAATAACTGTCGTAGGAGTCGGCATGCTGACCACATGCCCCAATCCGGCCATCTGCCTATTTAAAACGTGACACATCATTATTACGCTCATATTACTGATAAATAATAATAACAGAAAATAATATTTGGAAGAAAGCACTTTGTTCGTTGAAAATGCCACTGTTCGAAATAGTACCCACTGGTGTTTAGAATTGTACCTACTGCGGTACATTTTCGAACGATATTCTGGAAATGAAAGATCGATTGCCATGACCAATATTGCAGCTGTATGACTTTGATATTTTTGTGAAGGGTCAACTACATTGCCAACTTTGTGAATACAATACAGTTGAACTTGTCTTATGTTTATTGTGTTCATAAAATAAGAATATTTGTTAAGTGTTCGAAAATGTACCACCTTACCCTAGGCACTGTTTTTTATTTATATCAAACGTAAAATGGGATAATATGCATAATGGTAATACCATATCGCGAAAACTAAAGCTGATAGGGCAAAACTATTGGCACATTTGGCATCAGCGACCTAAATATATCCAAGAATAGGTATAAATTCTAAGCCTTAGAATCTAAGGCAACAAAATGGCTGTTGGTCTGTGTTATAATTAAAATTAACTTTCGTTGTTAAAAACCCCTTAGCCCATAGAAGTCACTAAGACCTGACGTCCATATTGTAACAGAATAAACACGTCTCACGCAGCGGGCCCGGGTTCGATTCCTGGTTTGGACAAGTTACCTAGTGAGGTTTTCCCGGGGTTTTCCCTCACCTGTGAGACAAATGTCAGGTAACTTTAGGCCCTTGTGGTTCCCGGATATCATCTGGCCGTCATTATCATCTTCATCCTCGCCTTGTTCTGAGAGAGTGTGTGTGTGTGAATGGTGTGTCTCGTCCTATGTGTTCGTGTTGTCTCGGAGGTGGCCCCGGCATTTGGCTGATCACTCATCCGGGGAGGCCCTCCATGTCCTGGTCTGGTCAAAAAAGTATGTATGTGATCCAAAGATAATCCCTCTCCCGACAGGTCGCGGCCCTGTAAGGCTCGGGCTGCTTCGGTCGCTTAAATCCTAAAAGGGAGAGGTAAAACTACGATTAAGAAAGAAAGACAGAAATAATAAACACTTCCATGGTTAAGGGCTAGTAATGATTGCATAGTTCTCTGCTAAGAATATCATTGTATAGGAACAATGCATAGCAAAGTTCTCTGCTGCAATAGGATGTTAGGAACTTTGCTACCACAACTACTCTTGATCCAATCTGTCTCCTACAAATGACAGGCGAGTCCTTATTAACATCAAAACGTAAGTGAAGTCTTCTGCTTGATACTGTAACCCATGTTCACGTCAGCGAGCAATTTATTAAGCTCAAGCAATATGCAAAGATAATTGTCTTCCTTATTCATTACTGCCACACTTTAACCTACTTTCCAACTATGATTATCATCTTTCCTTTTCCTTATATGTTGTTTAATTGCTTCACTTAGCAAGAAATTCCAATCCTCTAAACAACCGAATTTTCTCAATTGCAAAATCATGTAAATAAATGGTAGGCCCAGGGCCGTATTACTAAATAGGCTAAGTAGGCTGCAGCCTAGAGCGGCAAATTTTCAGGGGCGGCAGTTTGGCAATTTATTCAAAAGTCGTCACTAATTCATGAACCAAATAGTCAAAATAAATTAATAATAGCAACAACAACAAAAATAAAAGTATTATTCTCACTTAAGGCTTCCGCAATTAAACCATGAGAAACAATTATACCACAGTATGATATAAAATTATACAGAGAATGAGAACAAAAGGAAAACATGAAGGTTGCTGAAGATTAAAAAATCAATTAAAGTGAAACGATACAAAATTACCATTGTTTTCTTTGAAAAAAATGAAAATAATTTAGTAATATTATTCAGAAACTGGTGAGCATAAAAACGAAGACATTTTTTATCATGATATGGATCCAGGATCTCTAAACGTAAGACGCCATATTATGTTATTAATTAGGCCTATACTCGTCTCCGGCCTGTACTTGTCACCGGATATAGCAAGGGTAATTAAATCACGGAAAATGAAATGGGCTGGACATGTTGTGCGCATGGGGGAGGAAAGACATATCTCAAAAGTATTGACTGGGAGACCCGAAGGGAAAAGACCACCTGGAAAACCTACAAATAGGTGGGAGGACAATATTAGGATAGATTTAAGAGAAGTATGATTTTCGAGGGATGATTGGATGGAGTTAGCACAGAATAGGGCTGAATGGCGGGCTGAGGTTAGCGCGGAAATGAACCTTCGGGTTCCATAAAATAGATAATATCCCTTTCGCTTGTTGAGGAATTGTCTAATATCATTGAGTAAGTAAGTATGGCGTACATGTCAAATTGCTAAATTGTCAACCAAACAAAAGTACTAATTTAAAAAAGCATTTCCTATGTAGGTCTACTCGATTATTGCATTTTATTTTAATAATTAGTCTACTGGAATCCTGTATCCACTGGAAAGGTTGGGTCAGAGCCACGTAGGCTACTAGACAGCATTGAATTTTTTTCGAAGAATGATATAAATATAGAACGTGCTAAATTCAAAGAGAAGAATGTTTATGTCTTCCTTCTCATGAAGGATTGCAAAGTGTAGAAAAGAGGCATTTTTTAAAGTAGAAAATTTCCATAATACTAATCAGAATAGTGAAAAAACTTTAAAAGTACCTTACGTATTCTGATTGTACCATATAGTCCAAGTAAGGAACGCAATCTCCTGTGACAAACTTAGTAAAACAGCATTATATTTAAGTGCTTCTTTAAGTTAAACAAATTCTAACATTCTTTTCATGTATCTTATAATACTAAAATCTATTTACTTCATCTCCTTACATTTACTGAATTTCATGAAGGTTTCAATAGGCGAATACATTTTGCGCTTACCTGTAAAATACTTTTCATTAGTTATATTTTACATACCATTTCTTACAGATTTAACATTTAGTATTCAGCAATTTCCATTTGTAGACATTTTCTGTTACTGCGAAAGGACAGACAAATGACGAAAATTTAAAACATTGACTTTTTTATATATAATTTTTATTTTATAACGGAAATGTATTAAGAGCATGCAGATAAACATAGTGTGATGTTTAAAAAATATTTCATTTAGTATCACAAAGATTGTAGTACTTAGAAACACAGATGTGTGTTATTTAAAGCTTTTAGTAGCAACAATTGCTATTTAAATGCAAGAAAATCATTATCGAAGTGGTTACTCCCTAAATACGATTGAGCACATCTCAAAGCTATTAGTCTGAGTGCTCACGAGAAGAAGTTGTATTTTATTTTACGAGTAAAATGTTTGCCAGGAGTCTACTTCCAAAGCACTCTGCTCATTCACAATCTCACCGACAACCACCCTGCGTTTACGAACATATTTTAAACAACTCGATATTGTACTTTCTGAGTATAAAACGTAATTGTCGATTGGAATTGGCCACACTTCACCACCTCAAAAATAGACCAATTATCAGACAACAGTAACGCTTTATTGCGCTACTACTATATTTCAGAGAGAAGTCAGCATAATAATCCTAAACAACGTAATTTTGTTTTGTTTTTCATCGTAGTAACTAGAAATCTTAACTGGAGCTCTTTTTGATACCTAAAACCCGTAGCTTAACTTCTTGTAAGTCTAAGTTTTCCTTTTTACTGTTCCATAGTATAATTTTTAAATATCTTATGCTATAATCTTAATTATTTTCTTCAGTATTTTTATTTTTTGTAATTTAATGTTTATAGTAGGCTACTCTAAAAATTGTAATAATTTGTAAGTTAATCTTAAATTTAAATTAGGCATATAACAAACTTGTAGAGTGTTTAGGTTTACATGTTTTTAATAGCAATGTTAGTGCTTTGTATTTAAGTATTAAGTATTAAGTACTTTATCTATAATATGTATTTGTGTTATGTAATTGTAATGTAGTTTTTTGACTGGTAGAGCGGAAGAGAAGGCCAAATGGTCTTAGCTCTGCCAGAATAAATAAAAATAATAAATAAATATTAGCAGTTTCCCGCGACTTCGCCTGCGTTTATTAATTTCATAGCTAGATGTTTTTTTCAATAATTTATTTACAGGAATTTTTAAATAATTTATTTACAGAAACTAATAAAAACATCGTATTTATAACACTTACACTAAATCATTCATAAACAACTAAAGCGAATAATAATAAGGTAAAAGTTAAAAATCCGGCTTCGATGTGCAATTCACGATTTGAAAGCACCGCCAAGGAAAAAAAGACTTCAGATTCGAGTTCCCTGAAGGTAAAAAAAAAACTCTTAAAGTGAGTTTTGTCCAAATCGATAAATGTTTTCCCTCTTAGGTTAACACTCATTATCCCGCTACCCAGATTTTCGCCGCAGAATTAAACGAAGTGTGTAATGCAATACATGGGACACGCAGATTGCAGCTTTACAGCAAAATGTGGTAGGATTGGAGGCAAGACGCATAAGTGAAAAAGTGACTCTCTCTCTCTCTCTCTCTCTATATATATATATATATATATATATATATATATATATATATATATATATATATATATATATATATATATATAAGGTGATCATAGGAAAAACATTTCGGTTGCTATCGTGTCCTAATCTCTTGCTAGTTGGTTGACAGTCGGCACTGACATCTGAAGCTCCGCTTTCGAGTCCCCTAATTGTTTTGATATGTTTACCTTACTTCTTATTACATATCTTTCTTAATACGTACTGGAGCTGGGATTGTCCGGATAGTAGTTCATTGTTTAACTGAACAAATAATTGCTCAAATAAACATTACGTTTTATCCAGTAAACATGATAACAATTATCCAAATAACTGGAAAATAGCATCTTTTAAACTAATAATGTAGTTAGTTGTAGTTATCCAATTACCTGTTAATTATCTGTGTATGGTAATTACAGTCTGTCATTAGTACCAGTGCATTAAAGTTATTTAAAACATTTCGTTGTCTTTTATTGTCTATGGACAATCATTTGGCTGCATCTGGCGACTGTTTATGTAGTATTGTGCGCGTAATAAACACAGAGATGCGTACAGTACTTGGACCCAGAGAATAAGAATTAATTTAGTTAATTGTCTGTCTATGATTCGTCGACATAAAAATCCAGATAACTGCGAATGATACCTATTAACTGTGTTTTCAAATAACTGTTAACTATTTATATTTTCTAAAATTAACTGTCCCTGAAGTTAACCGTTTAGGTTAGATTAGATTATATTTATTTCGTCTGTAAGATCAATATAAGAATCATATTGGACACATCATTTAACTTACATACTAAAAACCACATTTTCAATAATACTGAGTTTATAGAAACTTACAGAAAATATAAGTTATTCATATTTACAAAATGCCTATGTTTCACTAATACAAACCGAGTTAATGAACTCTTAATTTTAGCAATATTCAGTGTATTATAAAACTTTCATTTTTGGGAAACAGTGGAGAAAATAACTTACAGTATATCAGTCAGTAAAAATATGATAAAATATAAGTTTATATTGAGATGTAGAGTTAGTAAAAAATATTTTATATAAATTACATTACAATCTTGCGTTCTATTTACTGTTGGATAAGGAATTCATCAATCGAATATAACTATATAAGAAAATTTAAAAGTTATTTTTTCCTAAATCTATTTAATTTGTTTATTGATTTTATATCTGCTGGAAGCTTGTTGCATGGTTTTATCCCCTTATAATTTGAACTCTTTTCAAAAATAATCTGTAATCATTTTTGTTTCTTGTTATCCAGTTATTTGTCCAAGCTCTTATACGTGCGTGACTTCAAACATAGAACTACATGGAAATATACATTATTTGCATCCTATTTTAGTCTATATACCAATAGCAGTGACAGAGCATTGGTTTCTAATGAAAGTAGATTTGAACGACGAGAAAGGAAAATGAAATATTATTGTTTTCGCAATAAATGCTGTGGTGTAGAAAAAAAGAAACATGCATAAACCAACAATTAATTGCCGCAGAATTAAACGAAGTGTGTAATGCAATACATGGGACCACGCAGAGTGCAGCTTACAGCAAAGTGCGGTAGGTTTAGAGGCATGAAGCATAAGTGAAAATGTGACAATTTAGATTGGAAGAGGAAATGAAAAAGGAGCGCGGAAGGCGGGGAGGGACGGCAGAACTGTGACGAGAATTATTCATGAAGCATGCTAACTGCTACGCGCCAAATTCGATTTGGCTTTCCTCATCTTCGCAAGCAGCACGCATGGAATTGGGGTTTGATCGTAGGCGATGAATAAATAAAGCGAATAATCTACTCCACCATTCACATCAAATCAGCGAATGTAGATAACCTGCATTGCCGGCTTCCACATTAGTAGCTGTCATTGGCGTTTGGATTAGAGAGACTAGAGCCATCGAATATAAGCCTATGGGCCCTATCAATAGCCTGAGCTAAACGGAGTCCGACTGTACCCCAGTATTAAAAATTTTACTTTTTCCTACTGGAATATTTAAGCTATAATTTTTAAATGTGTGCAATGTGTTAAAAATTTAATCAGCTTATTGCCACAAAACAGTATCGTAAAATGGTCTATTAACACAATTATAAAAAATAATATATAATATGGGTCCAACTTGACACAGTTCATACCTCATAAAACCTTCTGCTTTTTAAGAGTTTCAAGTTGGCTGGGTTGTATTTTTTTTCTGTTATTCTAGCATGTATTGTTAGTTTGAAACGTCATATAAACTTTAGTAACGACTCCCGTCCTCTTCTAGTGTACAATTTTGAAAAGGGTAGTTGGATTTTTTAATTTGGAAAATCCCACAGACTTAGAGAAAGTTATGCGTATAATAAATTATAGTAGTGATGAAGGTGTAAGTGAAATAAATTTTGAAAATTTCGAAAAAGACAGTTGGATTTTTTAATTTGGAAAATCCCACAGGTTTACAGAAAGTTATGAGAATAATAAATTATAGTAGTGATGAAGGTGTAAGTGAAATAAATTTTGAAAATTTCGAAAAAGACAGTTGGATATTTTAATTAGGAAATTCCCATAGATTTAGAGAAAGTTATGCTAATAATAAATTATAGTACTGATGAAGGTGTAAGTGAAATAAATATTGAAAGCTCGGATTCAGAGAAAGAAGATGCTTTATTTAATATAAGAAAGTGTGTTCCAGACACACAGGGATGCGAAAATGGCTGAAGGATCTCAGAAGTGGAATAAAACTGTGAATGCAATAGTGACAATGAACACAAATATCACTCCTAAAAGTGGCATGGTATATTCGTTGACCCATCAAAAAATGTATTGGATGTTTCTGCAAAGTATTTTGTTGTGTTATTTTTATTTTAGAGAGGATTGATGGTTGAAATTCGTTGCCTAGAAGAGATTTAATACAAGATGATGGTGGTTTTATAGAGATTTCAGAAATGTTATCTTATTTTATAAATGTGACAAAATGCAGTTTTGTTTTTAATTATTGAGACTCCAAACCAGCAAAAAAAAAAAAATGCCCTGAAGATGGCGGAAATACGCCGAAAGGTCTAGGCGAATTATAAAATAAAACATTGTTGAGCAGCTGGTATTATGTCTATTTTATTTCATAAGTCCGTAACATCCACGTGCAATAAGATATGGTATTAATATTTAAAGTTTTTCTTGGGGGGGGGGGTCCACGCTGATCCCGATTAGTAGTTGAAACAGGTCCAAAAGCTTAGCAGTATCTAAATTTAAAAAAAGCAAATAGAGATTAATAAATATCCCTTATTATGTGTTATGAAGATTCATTACTATGTTAGCCTCCTTGTTTTATTTATATAAGTCCATTTTGTGACGGTCTACATTAACAAATGTATAATGGTGACATCAAACTTCGTATTTTCGTCCATGTTTACATGGATTTCATAGTTGAATTAGTTCTGAGTGCATCTGTGGAAAGATATTGGAAATGCCACACGCCTACTTTTTGATTGCCCGTTAGCACTAGTGGTATCAATTTCAATTGGTGTTAGAATCCACAGAGTGTACATTTTATAAACAACTCACTCATAAATTGATGAACCATAGGTCATAAGTAGAGCAAGGCATTTAATTACCATAAAATAATGAAAAAATGCAAAATAAAATTGAATTTATGACCTGGAAATAGTGAAAAATGACACAGAATTTTAAAGAAATTACCAATAAATCTACCATTGTTACTTATAATTAGTATTTTTCAGTAATGAATTGCTGAAAGAGAATTAATGGATGACAGTGCATTATATATGAATTTAAATATAATATACACTTATTTTGTTACTAAAGAAGTAAGTAAATTTATACTACTTTGACACACTTAGCGAAAAAGAAATTCTTTCTGAACTGGCATGCCCATCAAATTGCCCCTAGTAAATATGTGACATTCAAAAAGAAAGAAAAAAATGATTCCTTATAACTGCTATGGTGTTTACAATAAACCTGTATTAAAATTAACTATGAAAATTTGACGGAGATTCTCAAATAAAAACAATTGTCTGTTGTTTAAAAGTAATGATATGTACATGGAAAAGCTCCTCTCTACCTCCCATAATACATTACCTAAAAATGCCGAACATTACGTAAAAATTACCTAAAAATGACCATCTTTTGAAAATGAGAAGAAATGCAAAAAAATGCAAAAACAAATTGCCCTTATTTAATCAACTGTTTCATTGGGCCTATACACATTTATATATACAGGTATTCGAGCTTTCTTTTAAAATTCATAAAAAAGATGCAAAATCATCAAATGCCTTGCCCTAGTCATAAGTTAGGTGCATTTATACTAAATATTTGTGAAGTTAAAGTTATATTCAATTGGTATTTAAAATTTTGAAATCCTCCGATCGATTTTGTAAGTCACTCGCTACAGAAACTTAGTTATTGTATATTAATATATATATATATATATATATATATATAATATTGATGTATATACATATATATATGTATATATATATCAATATTTAAAACGTCTTCACGAACATTCAGATAGCAATTTGTACTATCCCTACATGTCATCTGAAAACTAACTGTTCTTTTTTAAAGTAACAGTTACATAACTAAACATTTGTTTTTCACAATCAATTACACAAAGGAATATTTAAAATAAATCGCATTACTGTTCACAGCTGTACGATCGCAGAGCTCCTAACCGTGCTACAATAATCTTATCTGACTTTGTCCTACAAAAAGAAGTGTATCGTGCTCTGTTTAATTTCCGGCTAGCGCAGAACACGTAAACAATACAGAAATCTCAGCGAGAGATAACTGCTTATCTGAAACTTTGTATATATTATTCTTGTAAAAGTCTTGGCATCACACGCTTTCCTGCCAAATCCTATCTCATATGTTTCCACTACATCAATGTTCCGCAAAAAGTACTAATTTTCATTTGTAATAATTTGTAGTTTGTAATGTGATACACGGCAAACTAGACTCAACGAATTATAACGATATTTGGCTGATGATTATATACCAATAAGTTATATCAAAATATATCTCAAGCAAATAGGTTCAAACAATTCAAGATTCAAGCTGGAAACGAAGACGTAAAAAATAAGAGAAGATAAGAATATCAATTACCTGTACTCTTCACCAGATATAGTAAGGGTAATTAAATCACGGAGGATTAAATGGGCTGGACATGTTGCACGCATGGGGGAGGAAAGACATATCTCAAAAGAATTGAAGGTAAAAGACCACCTGAAAGACCTAGACGTAGGTGGTAGGACAATATTATGAAAAATCTAAGGGAAGTAGGATTTGCGAGCGATGATTGGATGGAGTTAGCACAGAATAGGGTTGAATGGTGGGCTCAGGTAAGCGCGGCAGTGAACCTTCGGATTCCATAAGATAGATAATACTCCTTTAGCTTGCTGAGGAATTGTCTATTGTCATTGAGTAAGTAAGTAAGAATATCAATTACATCAAGATAATACTGCAGAACCACTGTACGTAGGATTTTATACATTGACGGGAGTTGTTTTATCTTGGTTCGAATATACAATTTAGCATACTTATATTACACTGAACGTTTTAACAACTAAACGCCACTGGACATAAGAATTCCGATTTTAGACCATAAACTAATCAAATCAAGATTTTAAAGTTACATGTATGTAAACAGTTAGTAGATTTTAACATATGTACAGTTCTCTAATGGTATAATATTTTAAGAACGATTTTACAATGTAACATCCATTTATTTTAATATATTATTTTACATTTTACTTGTTAACGAACACTTAATATTAGATAAGCAAAGCTTTTTTAAAACTACATGGCTTTAAGTATTTTTAACAATAGGCCTACTTTTTTAATTGTATTTATGTTACAGCATATTTATGTATAACTTTAAGTTTTATTAATGTAAGTGACGATTACTCAATGTATGAATTTATATATAAATATAAAGATATATATTATCTTACGGCCTTATCTCTCCCAGGTAAAATAAAACATTATTATTATTATTGTTATTATTATTATTATTATTATTATTATTATTATTATTATTATTATTATTATTATTATTATTATTACTGTTATATTTTAATTTAATTGAACTACATTGAACCATTAAAGGCCATGAAATTATAATTACTAATTTTCAGTATTATTTCATGATCCTCTTCGTGTTATGAAGTATAATAATTTATTCTGGACTTACAGTATAAAAAGCAAATGAACTTGTCTATATTTCCAACCAATAGACACTAAGTTCAAACAAAGGAAACTTCTCGTCATAACTTTAACCAGTATTGCTTTTCTAAGAGTATAGAGTTATTTACTCTCAAGTATTTCTAAATTCATGTGTCGTATTCTTTCGATTCAAATTGAGAACTTTCTTTCCTGACAAAACTAAAACAAATAAGTTTTGGAACTCTTTCGTTATCACTCTAACTTCACGTGACACTTTAATATTACGGAATATTTTCCCTACCGGAATAATAATATTCTTTATTTTTCATGTAATTTGTACAAAATGACACTTTATTTCATTGCAAAGACTTGCAAATAATACTAGCGAAAAATCACCATGATATGACTCGAAAAACTGCATTGTTGAGGAAAAGATTTGACGGTGGGACGCTGTGTCACATTAAATTTTAATACTCTTCGTATTGTTATTATTCAAGTACTTTATATACTGAGGTTTAGATCAGATAAAATACGAAAAGATAGACACTTTTATTTTTTAAACGCGCGAAAAGATCATCTTTAAGTACTAAAATAATTTTTCATCTTAATAAGTGTTATATGTAATAATATGTAATATTCCTAGGTATAATATGTTTTCTCGAATCATAACTACCTTAGATACGCGAACTGTGGTTTAAAAAAGCTCGGAGAGGAAAAGAGAAGTTTTTTTCAAAAACTTCCAGCATTCATATTATAAGAATGCAAACTGCATTTCTGCTGCTTTCTGTTTACATTTTATTTCCTGTTCAGTACTTCCTACTTAAAGGATATCATTTTATTTCGCTTCAAGAATAACAATAAACTAGAAATTGTTTAACTCTTTGAAAATCTTCTTCCTATGGAACGGAAAAAGAATAAGAAGTTCCGCCTGTATAAAAACTTTTTTGCGGCATTGCTTAGATTATAGTGTATCCATTTCAAAGCAAATATAAACGTACTTAAGAAAGTCCTTTTTAATTAACCAATTGTTAAAAATATAAAACTACACTATTTCCTACTATTTTAAATGTATGTTAAATATCTTTTATCTGTTTCAGATACAGAATTCCACGAACATTCCAAGAAAATAATAAAAATGTTTTGAAATGTTTGACTAAAGCAATTCTTATGCAAAAATGTGCGAGTGTAGATTTCTTTCCCCGTGCAAATACTATTGTACGGTTAGTATCCCATTCTTCTACTCCTTACTAAATTTGATGAAAAAATAAGTTTCAAAACTTGTCTTATCTATTTCTTGTGATAGAAAGGTTTTTTCGCCGTAGATTATTTAATCCGTCATTTAGTAATTATCTGTCAATACGTACATTATCAATTTTACGCCAAATCCGAACTTCACTAAAGACAATAATGGATTATACAATTTAATTCTACAGGAAGACTCCAAATTTTACGATAAAATTAAGAAAATGGGCTAAAATTGATGAAACTGTCACTCACTGAGAAATCCCCGAGAAGGGTAACAATGTAGAATAAGAAAAAAACGTGGGACTCACCAGAGTAGAGTACGAGCCACCAGATGAGTTGAAGCAGGTGTCGAAACGACATGATCCTCGTCAGAAGAGGACGCGTCCACTGGTCCTGAAGCCAGGCGTGACACTGAGCTGCTTCTTCCGACGCCACCCGATACACCCGATACTCCCGACGCCCGCGCGCATCACATCTGCACATGTTAAAGACGCCCGCCGTCGCCACTCTGGAAACGATAATGGGCAACATGTGAGATCTCCGAAAGCGTCGAAGGACTGAAGTACAACTTTATCGTACAACTAAATTGGACATGGTTTGCCTTGACTAAAATTATCGACACTTCCAGAACATCAACATCATCAATCTAATTGGTTTTAATAATAAGTCTTACTTCGTTTTATGATTTGGGTGGTACGGTTCTGCAAGACATGTACATAACTGGTAGTATTAAATAAGTTCGTAGGCTTCCACGGCCGGTGACATATATAAACTGATTCTGTTGGCTATCCGGGTTCGGCCGCGTCGTGTTTTTAGTATCTAACGTTTCGGACTTCCTGTCGTGTCCTTCTTCGGAGAATGTGTGAATCATTCTCCGAAGAAGGACACGACAGGATGTCCGAAAGTTAGATACTAAATACACGACTCGGCCCAACCCGGATAGCCAAAACAAATAGTTTATATATAACTGGTAGTATTGCATCACAAGCAGTAATAGTGAAAAAAGTTAACACCAAAAATGTGGTATTACATGGTATTTATTTAATCTGTGTTTTTATTTCGCATTGTCAGTCAATATTACCCATTTAAAGTACTGTTCAAGCTTCAATGTTTTCACAGCCAGTAAGAGTGAACAACCTGTATAACATTCTTTTGAAGTGAGAAATTACAGAAAAAATAATTTATCATCACAATGTACCAAATTGTGTTCTTTGTGCAAAAGATGGAGATGTTGAAAGAAATCAACAGAGAATAAAAGGAATATGTAATAAGTGATATTTTTTCTTAAACCAACTGGAAAAAATGTCACTGAATAGGAAAAGGGCAGTTTTATAACTATTTTGTCATTAGAATAACTCCCTTAATTTAAACATATTTATATCAATGAAAATGTTTTCACATATCTGACATATTTAACAATAGCATTAATTGCACATGTATAGTATATATAGCAACGATAACTTTGTGTAGGCCTCTCTACTAAAATATTTCAAGTGATAATATCTCAAAACCTGTATTCTTTGTTACGACCGTAATCCCTTCGCTCCTTTATTTTCAGATTATATTATTTTCAGGTTATTTTATTTTCAGATTATACTATGCATTAATAATTACATAGAGCAAGATTCCACCTTCACCTGGTATGGCATCATCCACTGAAGAAGGGTATCGCATTCCAAATGGGGGCGGAGTTACTCCACAGCTATTTTAACAAGTTATTTTATTTTACAGACCCTACCATACTATGTTGTACTGGTAATGAAAGAATTTCAAATATAAATATTTGTAAAAATAAGCTCTCTATGTAAGGAGATAACAAATAAAGTCAAGCTGAAACTAAAAAAAGGAGACAATAATCTGTTTTTCATGAATACATATATACCCAACTTCAATGCTAACTGTACAATAACAGTGGAAGCCCGGTCACATAAATCACTAATTAGTGTGCCTCACAGTACTGCATATGACATAACTTGTCTGTCAGTGAGGTAGACCAATAGGGGCAACCAATCATAGGAGAGAGGTTCCTTCTGAAGCTGATAAGTGAATTCTGACTTAGCTCAGTTGGTAAAGCAGTGGCACAGATAGTCAAAAGTCCTGGGTTCAAATCCCAATGTCAGAGGAATTTTTCTCTTATAATAGTCTTATGTAATGTCCAACAGAGACAATAATCTGTGGTTCTTGAATACATAGATACCCATAAAAAAGTTTACAAGAATCACTGAAATTATAGAATAGATCGATGTAAATATCAGGCAAGATAATGCTATTTCATAATGATATTTAATAACTTGCTATAATTCTTAACCCCACCTCCATATACTGCACATGATATCTACATCCAAGTCTGTAAGTTAAAACTAAACTAAAACTCCGTGGCGCTACATCCCTGGTGGGACTTGCCTACCACCCGACCGCTGCGTCATCTACCACAGGCAGATGGCAGGATTGGGGGTAAAAGTTAAAGGAAAATTGTAATCAGTGATTAGCCCGTATTCATATAAACAGCAATGAGTACCTACTCAAGGCTCATCCAAATGCTATGAAAATCTCGAGCCTATAATGTATGAGTTTTCGCCTAAATGGTGTAATTGACGACCTTGCAGAAATGAAAACTCCTTTACAAATGAGCGAACCGACGAGATGGCAAAGTTGGCTGCTATATCTGATCTATCATAAGCTTACAGAAAATGTCCTGTGTCGTATATAATGGAGGAAATAAAACCATTTAAAATCAGAACCTGGAATTAGCACTGGGTTCGAAGCACAAAAAGAGCTGTACTTCCCTTTAATTTACGAGAGACTCAAGTCTAAATTAATGAAAACAAATCTAACACAATTTCTGTCAGGATATGATAAATTTGGGAGCTATTTTGAAATGTTCAAAATACAAACAAATGTTGGATGTATGTGTGGATGTGATTTCTAAACTTTCAAACATTTGTTATTTGAGTGTCTTAAATTTAAGCGACAACGTCGTGAACTGGTTTATAGTTTAGATAAGTGTAATATTGAGTATTCCCCCGATATGTTTCAGAAAAGAGGTAGTAATTAACATTTTATAAGATAGGCCTGTGTAAGTCATTTTCACTCAAATTTGATAACTTACGCGAAATCCATATGAGATGGATTATTTCATATTTAATCTCTAACATGCCTAACTCATAATAAAAAATTTCTCTGACACTCACGAGAAAAATTCCTCTGACACTGGGGTTCGAACTCAGAACCTTTGGCTATCCGTGCCAATGCTCTACCAATTGAGCTAAGCCAGAGTTCACTTCATAGCTCCAGAAGGAACCTCTCTCCTAACTGATTGCCCTTAAAGGAAATGTCCAACGGAGACAATAATCTGTGGTTCATGAATGCATATGCATATATCTATGCCTAATTCAGGTAAAATAGGGTTTCATAAATACTTGGAGTTTCACTAATTATTATTATTATTATTATTATTATTATTATTATTATTATTATTATTATTAATAGCTGACTTGACATACAAGTCAGATGTTTTAACTAAGGAATCCTGTAATATCTATTTGAACAAAATCCTGCTATTTCTTTTTTTTGGTCATTATCATTATCATCATCATCATCATCATTGTCACTTTCAGCCCTGTATCACCAATCATCCCTTTATCGTCTATTATTGTCATACTGTCAATAACCAGTATTTTTCTTTTTTAGATGCCTGCTATTTAAAACTTGTAAAAATTGTCTGTAGCATCTTTAAATAAATAAATATTATTATTATTATTATTATTATTATTATTATTATTATTATTACTATAAAAGATAAGAAAAATCAGGTCATGTGATTGAATGGATTGTCACAATACCTCCCTTTATGTAATGATGAATCAAAATATAATGCTGTTATGTCCACACATTTGTTTTACTTTTATTGATGCCTCATTGGTTCGTGACATTTTCTGCAGGGCATGATAGCACACAGCGCCTAATTTGCGAATCATTCATGGAACGCATCAAAGTGGTGTTGTGTGAAGAGAATCGATTATGGAAACTGGAACAGAGAAGAGTGAATCTGATGCCTATGTATCAAATGCTTTGTTAGAAGAGAGGCTCGTAAATATTAAACATAACCACCTTTTTCATACAAATTACAACACGACACCGATTATTTATGTGGGCATAATGAATGTCACAAACACTGGCCGCATTACATGTTGCTTGCTATAATATGCTTTGCCATAGGACATGCAAAACTGAAAATGTAACTCAAGAATCCACTGGACTTACGAATGAAATGTTCTTTGTACTATCTACCAGACATCTGTATGAGAGACATCTGGTTTTTAAACCCTTACCAGTTTATTAAAAGAATGCAGAAAAGTTCTTCATTATCATGACGGATTCTTGTGACGTAAATCTTGACCAGTTTATAATTCCATCTCAAATTAAAAGAATGGTCTTAGGCTTAACTGTAACTTTTCTATTAGACCTTATTCCTAACGAGATAAATTTGATTAAGAAAAGTCCATAATAATCGCTGTAGTATCACCGGATTAAATATAAATAACAAAGGAATTCCAACCTAGTACGAATTAACTTAACTCCGTGACGCTAACATCCCTGAAGGGACAAGGCCTACCACCCAACCGCTGCGTTATCTACCATAGGCAGATGGCAGGATTGGGGGCATGTGGTCAGCATGCCGACACCCACGGCCGTTAATTGTGGTTTTCATGACCGGAGCCCCTACTTCACTATCAAGTAGCTCCTCAATTTGAATCACGAGGCTGAGTGCACCTCTACCAGACCTCCCTACCTCAGAAAAATCCGAGGAGGTGCCGGGGATCCAACCCGGGCCGATTGATCTGTAGTCAGCGACGCTAACCACAACACCACGCCGGCGGTACCTAGTATAAATTAGTTGACTCAAATAAGAGTTTTACCAAATTAAGATACATTTTAAGTGCTATATTACAGAATATTTTTAACTAGTAACAGTATAAGGATTTGCATTTTATTAAGTAAAGCTATTTACATTATGCAGACCATGGAGACCCTGATTATTCCTCAATACTGAAGAAGCTGGTCTGTTAGACACTTGGCACATAAAGGCAGAAAAGGTTGTGAACCTCATAAACTAGCTGTCTTTACTTCCAAAATTACTCCTGGTAATCATATCGCTTAGAGATTGAGTGTACCCCGAAGTTTAGGTGAATTGCAAAATCCCAGTACGTCACCGAGTTTAGAACCCGTGATCTTCAGCGCAGTTACTCAACAATCTTCACCACAATGTTCTCCTATTTACTAAGTATTACTTTTAATTTTGAATCCCTTTCTAATATGACAATTTATGTTAGGTCAAAAAGCCCATTCTTGTGTTTTACAAGAATACCCACATTGCATTGTCATGTCAGCAATAACAATAGATTCACCCCTCTCTATTAACTTAGCATAGCTGGTAGAATGATGAACATAAGGCAGCAAAAAACCGTTTGAAATATCCTTAAACTATCATCTCAACCGAAACATGGGATTCAAGTTATAAAATACATGACCAAGTCAAACGTCGGAAGTTAGAGCCCTGAGGTCTCTCGTCAAATAAGCGGAGGTAATACATATGAAATTAAAGCAACAATGCCGCTAGAGTAAGGAGGGCCAAATTATTTATTATGAAGCAGATATATCTATTAGGTTTCTAAAGTAAGTAATGAATAACTTAAATGATCACCAAGAATTTAATTTAAAATATCTTAACGAAATGGATGAAATTTATATTTCCCTTCGTTATAAAGCTAGATATATTAACTTTCGTACATACCCGTCCTTGTTACCCTTGGTAGCACTTAGAGACATGAATATAGATTTACAAGAAAGAGTTATTGCATTATACACAGACAGCCAAATTACAATAGATCTAATCCGAAACAATTCAAAACACAACTACATAGTAGAAGACATTCAAAAACAAATCAGAAGCCTCAGAGAACAGAAGTGGGTCGTGCATTTCGCATGGATCAAAGCACAGGTGGGACATGACGGGAACGAATTAGCCGACAGGTTAGCCAAGGAAGCTGCACTAGAAGACGTTACAGAATATGCATGCAATAAAAAATCCAAAACAACAATCGTCAATGAAATCAAAGAACAAGGGATCCAGAAGTGGCAAGAAGAATGGTCTAACACAACCAAAGGAATAGCCTGCAGGGATTTCATTCCATCAGTCATTCAAAGAATGAAAACACGTATCAATTTTGACTTTGTACTAACAGCTATGATTACGGGGCATGGATTAACGAAATCATACCTTCACCGGCTTGGTATTATACAAAGTCCTATCTGCACCTGCTCACAAGAAGAACAAACAGTAGAACATTTGATTTATTGGTGCCCTATACTTAAACAACAAAGAGACATAATGAAGAAAACTATCGAATCTAAACGCTACAAATGGCCCATATCTAAAGAGCAGTTGTTCAAAAGTCATCTAAGAACATTTAAATTATTCATTCAGAGTATAAACTTGGGTGCACTAAAATAATCTATGATAAGTGTCGATATCAAGTCAGTAAAAGTGAAACAGTGAAGTTATTTAGTGTTAAATTGACAATAAACTGGGAGTAATTCAATAGAGAATAAGTTCTAAGTAGGGATGGGTCCTCGATACTTTCGATACCTCGATACTCTCGATACTTACATGGTATCGGCATCGAACGATACGTCAGAAAACTCGCTCGATACTTTTTCGATACTTTTGTAATTCTGCAATTCTGCAATTAAATGAGAATGCTAGTATTTTTTAACAAAAACTTGTAAGTGGACTGTTTAAAAAACTAATTTTAGTTTTAATGTAGAGTTTAAAAATAATTATAGGCTATTGATGATATTAAATTTTGTCTCATTAAATATGCAGACTTAATTAATTTAGTTGGTATTATACAGTTCTCTAAAATTTTAATTTTTAATGTACCTATTTATTGAAACTGGAAATGCTGAAGGTATCGAGTATCGAAGTATCGAGTATCGAGGAAAAAATCATGTATCGGTATCGAGTATCGAGTATCGAGAAAATCTGGTATCGACCCATCACTAGTTCTAAGTATATGTAAGTTAAGTTGTTATAAAACAAAACATTGTAGGTAACACCAGGTATGTAGTGTCGCTACTACGATGGGGCATGCCCATTAAAGCCTCCAATAAAAAAAAAATTAAAAAATAAAAAACCCGTCCTTTTTTACCGTGTAATACAATATATCCCATCCTTTGTTATACTGTGTAATGCAATATATCCGTCCCTACTGTCCTTACTGTGTTACACTGTGTAATACAATATATAAGCTTAATTACATTATAAATTTAAATTTCCTATGCTTATCCTCGTATTAAATTGATGCAATATGTTTGATTCTTTTTACAACGTACCTAGTAGACGCAGTGAAAACATAAGTGTTCTGAATTTAAATATTTTAAAAAGGATTTAGCAAAGACAAAATCGTTTTCCTTCATTTAATATCTAAATTTAAAGAGTAGGCCTACATACAGTATAAAAAGGGGGTACGCCTTGGCAAAGTTGGCTGGAGCATTGTGCTATAATCCGGACTGCGGGTTCAATCCCCGATGAAGTTATTAGGGTTATTATTTAACCTCATCTTCTCGACTCAACCCTAATGGAAATAAGTACTGGTGGTAATCCTATGGTAAAGTCGGCCAGTACGTAAGGTTGAGAGCCTGCATTTTATTTATTTATTATGCAGGGCCAGGATGTCTAAAATCATTGTAATTTCAATCTTTAAAGCCGTTTTCGATAAAATCGCGAAAATGAAATTATCTTGAAGTAGAGTGATTGTCAAAATGAAGATAAAGTCTTTGATTCGCAACGTTGCTAAGATTTTGTTTGAATTTTCTGCACGAATTACATATTACAAAAGTCTAAAGCTTTTTTGAAACACTTTTCCCAATAAATTCTCTGAAGTGGTTGAAATCGCAGGCGGCGGATTTCTACAGAGAGGGTATGATAAATTCCTTAATTTGAATGGAAATTATGTAGAAAAATAGCCTAAGAGTCTACCTTCAAAATGTATGTAAAAAAAAATTGTATTTTTTAAATTTGTTTATTTTTTATTTCAAAAGTCTGTTACTTTCAGTACAGCCCTCGTTATTTCGTTTAGAATGTCATGGACGCCATATAATAACTTTAGAACCCCATTTGTTCTGAACATCTGAAAATATCTGGAAGTGAGAAAATGACTTAAAAATGTTTAACTTCGGAGTTTTTGGACGGTGAGTCATCTAAATATGACATCCTTCCGATTATCGCAATGCTTTAAACTGATTATTACTTGTTCATTTAGTACAGTAACAGAAAAAAGAAAACGTAGAAAAATAACCTGAGTTTGAGATAAAATAAACAGTATTTCATCCGTCACATTAAATAATAATATTGAACATTAGGCTGAATTCAGCTGGATGTAAAGCTTTGATATAAATTTATTCCGTTAATGATACTGTGGATTTCAGTAGAATCATTCTACCGGGAACACATCGTAATGGAGCAATGGAGTTTCAGCAAGGGAATTTCATAAGCATTGAAACAATACACCAAACCGTCCCTGTGGATACTCGGATTACTGTTGGGAGAACTAACAATTATGCCTGTATTTAAGCGTATTGTGATTATATGCTTAAATTAACTACCTGTAAGTAAAATAGAAGGTTAACAGTTAAAACCAGGGCCAGGATTTTGATGACATGTCATCTTTTAAATGGAACATCATGGGCGTTGCCCACTAGTGCAGATATTCTGATTATGACTCCTAGATTATAAAAATAGTAATTTTTAAGGTATTTTCGGTCATTTTTCTCTATTTGTTATTTGTAGGTCATTTTTAAAACTTAATGTCATTATTAGGTCATTTTTTGACCATTTTACGGTCTTTTTCCCCCCTCCATTTCATATTTTTAGGTAATTCTTTTAAATTTAAAGTCATCATCTCCTCATGTTATGTTGTTTCCTGCATTATATAGATTATTTGTGAATTTACGTACTCTAAATAACATAAATACATAGATCTTATTATAATTTTAATTTGGATGTAGAAAGACGGTTTTGGCTCTTTGCATTTAACCGTATGTACCAATTAACTAATTACAAGCCTATAATTGTTTCAACAACATAAAATAATGTAGAATATACACAAATCTGATGAATAAACTACTATTTACATACAAATTTTGGGATAATTTTGTTTAGTTTTTAGGTCATTTGTTTGTATTTTTACGCTCATTTTATAGCTCATTTTTTAAGTATTTTTAGGTCATCAAAATCCGGGCCCTGTGAATCAGTTTGTTTAAAGAGAATATTTTATTTCAGTTTGGTAATGACGAAAGCACGTTCCAAAAACAGTCGAAAATATGACGACCCTGAACATCTTAACGTGACTTCCAGAAGCGAACATCTATGCTGTAAAGGAACACGAATCGTGTGAAGTTCTGTACAGAGGCATGGATAGTAAGGGATGAAGTCAAGAGCACGTGCCCAAGTTATGGTAGGACGACAGGTAATGAAAACGACTCCAAAGATAGCTAGGTGTTGAAGTCTGCAGGATTCTGTAGAGATCCTTCTGTAGTGGATATCTTCTTTCACGCTGGCGTACCCATTGAAGTCATTCTAGTGACGGAGTTATGTGCTCGTATTTACGATTACCAAAGAAGATCTTCAGATGGAAACCTCCAGGCAGAAAGAAGAGAGGCAGACCAAAGAAGACATGGTTAAATGGGATACAAGAAGACACGAAGGAGAAAAAAACATTCCCGAGAATCTATGGGAGGATAGAGAGACGTGGAGATTAAGAATACGGAAGATGTAGACATACATCAAAAACCGTGGTGATGATGATTTACGAATGTTACGTATATATCCTGGGGTACGCCGTAGCGTAGTGGTTGAGGCGCTGAGCTACAAACCGGAAGGTCGCGGGTTCGATTCCCCATTTCCAATTGGCCTAATCCTTCTGGTGGCACTATGGCCTTGGGGTCGACTCAGCCTCTAACAGAAATGAGTGCCAGGAGCAATCCTGGGGTAAAGGTGGCCGGTGCGTAAGGCTGACAACCTTACCACCTTCACGTGCCGAATGTCCAAAATCTGGGAGCCTCAACCTCCTGGAAGCCTCTGGGTCTGTATAGGGATCACTTTACTTTACTTTACATAAATACCTGACACACGCATTATAGTTTGAGTAAGTTACTGTTTAAATCAGAAAGTAAGACGTTACAATAATCAGAATGTGGCATAATGAGTGTTTGAACAAATGTTCTTCTTAACTGAAACGAAGGCAGTTTTTATACTATAGAAAGTATGCAGTACTTAAGTATTTCATTCGAAGCGGAAGAAACAACTCTACGAAGAAGAAAAATTCCTCAGGATAATTTATTATATACAAATGATTTGCGGTCATTCCATGATAATCTATTGTCTAAGAATAAACCAAGTAACTTTACAGGGTTATATTCTTCTTCAATATCTTTTAAACTAAAAATTATTCCCTATATTATTAATGGTGTTACTATTAAATGTTTATGTTGTAGGCCGATTTGTAAAAAAATTAGGAATGTTAGGTGTTGCACCTTAGTTTTTTTTTCCTTCTTTCTTTCTTTTTTGTGTTATTAAAACGACCAAATTAGCTTGCCTTGCAAAGAAAAGATTAACCGAACACCCTAAGTGTGTTTAGGTTGCAATTTTCCCAGTGCAAAGCACTCTTTTGGATCTTTTCCCAATGTCAGCAACTTTTTTACACTTTTGAATACATTTTTGCTCCTTTGCTATTTAATTCCTATTTTTATTTAGAAATTTTCCATTATAGAGTAGGATCTATTACAAGTCCAAATCATTCCAATCCTCTTAGCGAAAACCCCCGATTTTGAAGATGCTACAGCAAACAAGAACTTAAATTATCGACTGCAAACAAAATATGTTCCACTTGTGCCTGTTGAGGTTGTATTTTCATTTTCTACATTGCCTATATTCTTTGTGAGCGGAATTGTTCTGGGGCTTGTTTTTAGGCAGACTTTTTAATTACATGATAAGATGAGTGGATTTTGTGTGCTTATATAACTAAAATAACTTTTCTTTAATCTCTTTTACGAATATTTTGCACCTAAAATTCCTAGCTTTAATAATATGAAAATCTTTATTCCTCTGTAGACCGCAAACAGTATTTGAACTGACAACCATTGTTATGCATTCCATGTACCACCTCCACAATTGTACGTTGGTACGAATGTTATGGCCGATCCGTTTTATTCAAAAGTAATATAGACTTACTGTTTCCATTATGAAATGACGTGCGTTCGATCAGCAGAAAAAAAAGGAGCAGGTGCTTCATTCCGTACTCGCTTGAATGATCCCGGATAGCCTATCAATATCCGAGCTGTTCCGGGATATTTCTCATGCCAGGTCCAGACACACTTGATTATCCGGACGTGAGGGGTAATGGACGGTTTGCAACCACAACTGTTACGACCTCCATGTTCCATGCTCATTCAGTCGCGAGTATGAGAGCATTAGAAAAAGAAGAGGCACGTGAACCCATATTTTATCGCAGCATCCATTCCACCTTGATAGCACACATACGTATCCCTAATGCATCTCAGGCACAGCAGACTTCATAGCCCTAATGATGCTTCTAAATAAACTCCGTCCAAGAGTATGATCTAGCGATAAAACAATGAACGAATGAGATGGGATAGTTAAAACATAGGAAAAATTATTAGCTTAGCCTAAATTTAAGTAACAATAGCAAAAGAAATATATAAGGTGTCCACAGAAATACTCCGTGGTATAAACAGGTCAATTTAAAAAAAAATATAATTTATTAAATAATTGTTATAATTATTGCCCCCGAATGAGAATTGCTCGTGATCGGAGGAGGATGTCAAATACAGTGAAAATTGGGAGAAAGAAGTGGACGTGCAAATAGATTACATAAAAAAATGTAAAATTGAAGAGCTAGGAATAAAATATTAAATCTAATAATATATAAGTACTAAAAATCGTAAAGCTAAAATTAGTATAGTTAAAATGTTAGTTACATTTTAGGCTATTAATAATTAAGTTGTAGTTACTAATTCTAAAGATTTCTTTAATTCTAATTTTAATTATAATCTAGATCCGGATGTTGCGAGAGAAAGTTATTATATAGATTTTTGCAAAAATTGGAGCTATGTTTCATTGCAGCAGTCGTTGAACATTTTGATTCTGTAAAATGGAAGGCCATATTCCTTCTAGTATTTCGGTTGTGCCAATAGGTATTGAAGTTTTTTTACATTTTTGTAAAGCGTCGCTGTCAGTTGCTAGATTTACATAAAACTAGTGTCATTAGAAAGACAAACTCAAAGAATTTCAGGGGATGTATAATCGATATTGTTGAATGAAACAACGTTTACATTTTGCCGATAACCAAATAATATTGGCACAAGATTATAAAGATATTAAATGCATGACAAGGAAATTTATACCAGAGTATGAGAAGGGTGGTTTGACAATCAACCAGGAAAAAAAAATATGTGCACAGGAGGTAACGTTAAATAACAAAGTGATTATTAAAAACACAGAGAACTACAAATATTTAGGCATAACGATTCATAAAGATAGTGGAATGGAGAAATAAATTCGGAATAGAAACTATATGGGCAGAAAAGCGACCTCCCTTTAAATGGAGTATTGTGGGACAGACATATCACTAGAAGGAAAAAACAGTATATTTATGATTCAACAGTTAAGAAAATAGTTCAATGCGGTTCAGAACTTTGACCAATTAAAAAGACAGAGGAAAGAAAATTATTAGCAACAGAAATGTATTTTTTGAGAAAAGCAAATAGAACTTCTAGGATTCAAAGAATTAGAAATGAAGCAATTCGGGAACAAATGGAAGTACAACACACTATAATAGATGAAATTAAAGAAAAGCAACTAGTGTGGTATGGTCATGTGAAAAGGATGGGAGAGGAGAGATTACCACAGAAGATCTTCAGATGGAATCCTCCGGGCAGAAAGAAGAGAGGCAGATCAAAGAAGACATGGTTAAATGGGATACAAGAAGGCATGAAGAAGAAAGACAATCCTGAGAATCTATAGGAGGATAGAGAGGCTTGGAGATTGAGAATACGGAAGGTGTAAAGATACATAAAAAACCGTGATGATGATGAATGAAACAACCATGTTCTAGAAACAACTTTGCAACAACTTTAAGATACAGTGATCTAGAAAGGACAAATTTCAGTGACTTATAAAACACTTGCAACAAATAGAGTCTATAGACTCAAGCTAGCAAATCATTCCCCTCTCTTAAGAGAACTTTCAACTTAAATCTGGCCACACCTATAGAGAACAACATGACATCTTTACAAAATGGCATCTTTATGATTTCAGAATACCCAAACATTCATCACGCCAACCTTCATCTCTGATGATCAAGACGGACTACACATCAGCTTCTAAGTCTAGCAGTGTCATTTTCTTGTAAACATATTTTATTGTAAAAGGCAAAGATCCATGAGATCTGATATATATATATATACAGTGTTTGTAAAAACGCCGTCAAATAAATAAATAAATAAATTCGCTCGTAACTGAGGCATTGTTGGATAGAAGTAAATTGTGTTAAAATGTGTGAATGTTAAATTTTAAAATCGGCGTGAATTCTGCAGCATTTTGAGGGTTATGGCGAACCCACTAGGAACCTAACTGGTGTATATTGGAGTACCATATCACTCGAAGCATAATAAGAGTTTAGCATACTTTCAGACGGAATTTTAACATGAGAAATCATTCTGAAGTGATATAGAGATTTAGCAGATCATGGATGCATATGTGACCTCTTTCATAGGGTCACATAAAGAATCTTGTGTACATACCTCAAAATCTGAAAGAGCTCAAAATTCATATCACTGCCGCTAGTATATTAACTTTGCATTCGATTTTCTCGGGAGATGGTAAATAAGCAGCTCTCTAGGCCTAATTTACCAGGGAATTTCATAAAACTGTGGTCCCACTAACTTGTACGTGAGAGGATAACAAAAAACAAATCTACTTAAACTAAATTAAATGCCCACATTTCATTTTCTCCCTTTCTGCCCGCTTTTTCTCTTAAACATCTCGCATTCTTTCTTTACTAATCTCCCACGTTATTTATATACACATTTATTTCGTTTTACTTATTCAAGCTGTATCTCTATCTTTGTATCTCTCCTCCTGCTTCCCCTCTGTGCTCATTCCGACACACACAAATTGAAAGCCGATAAGCGGTTATAAATCATTTACGCTCCATTTTACAAAGAATTCTATTTCACCGCAACTTTTGTGGAATTACATAATATTCCAGTTTTACTTCTTCAAGTGCCATACAGGCTTCAAAATCAATAAAAGTTGTTGCTTTAGAACGGTAATGGAAACGGAGTCTTGTTATAAATCAGTAGCTTGAGAAAGTTTAACAACTTCGGATATTTGCTTTTTTTTTTCAATTCCCTACATTTGATTCAAACGCGCTAAATGAGAGCTGAGACCTAACAAATTCTTGAGACTGCTGCTGTAAACGACAGGCTTTTCCACAGGGGAGCGCTTGAGATCCAGTAATTACAAGGAAACTCGAGTCCTTGTACACAGGAAAGACTCCAACGCCCTGTTTCATCGAAAGGGGTTAAGGTTTAACCTCGAGTTACGCGTTCTAAACTTGATTTTACGAAAATTTTGTTTCACCGTAATAGTTATTAGTAACACAGAATTAAATTAACACCTGATTTCCCTTGGGTTAAATGCGTAACTCTGAGCTAAAATCAAAATGGCTCCTAAAAATCAGGCGTTTGATGTAGAATTGCTGTATTTGGAAATAATTGCTGTGTATAAAAGAACATACTCTTCGGGAAAAAGCGTTCGAAAACAGGGTGCTTAGGAAAATGTTCGATTCTAAGAGAAATGGAAATGGGGACTGGAGAAAACTGCATAAGGACGAGCTTAATAACCTTTATCAAACATAGCGAGGGTTGTTAAATTACGGAGGATGAAATGAACTGGACATATTGCGCGAATGGGGGAGGAAAGACATTTTTCAAAAATATGTACTGGGAGATCCGAAGGACGACTAGAAGTAGTTGGGAGGACAATATTTGATTAGATTTAAGAGAAATAGGATTTGCGAGGGATGCCTGGATGGAGTTACCAGAGAACAATGTTGAATGACGGTCTCATGTAAGAGCGGTACTGAACCTCCGGGTTCCAGAAAATAGATAATATCTTTGCTTAGGAATTGTATATTGGATTTATGGATCCTAGAAAAAAGTGAACCCTAAGAACAGTATTTATTAAGTGGTATTGTTCATTGCTGAGGTTCGTATTCGACTGTTCCAGGATTCGATATCTGCGACCAGCAAACCTGGCTGACGTTCCCATGTTTTTTTTAGTTTCGGGAAAATTCTGGATTATACTTTTAATTAAGGTCATGGCCGTCCGTTTCCCTCCTCCTCTCCCCTGTCCATTGTCTATGTTAAGTCTTCTACGACTCGGAGGCGGGCCACTGTACGGGATAACCACTTCTCAGGGGAGCCTCTCTACTGTTAAATGAATGATTAGCCTAAAATGTCTCGTTAAGGGCAACGGCCTCCTCAAAGAGGATTGTGGTGAAGTACTCCACGTTAGGGATGTTGCTTGGGTTTATTAACTTGGTTTGCTTTCTGCATTTTTTATACACACACTGGCTACGGTCATTGTTAATTTGTCTTTTTAAAACTTTACAGTCTTCCCTATTTCTCACTCTGCTTGTCCAATGTCTTCCTAATAGTTATTTCAAGAGCTCAGTCCATCTCCTTCTTGGTCTTCCGAGGAGTCTTCATCCAACGCGAGGGTCCCACATTGTGAATTTCTGTGTCCTTCGTTCCTATGTCTTGCCACATGCCCGCCTCACTTCTATTTCATGCTCGTGGCCTGCATCGATGGATCTTTGACAATGCTGACGTCTTTTGAAGTGCTTTATTTGAATCCGTGAATTATGTCTAAATATGTGTGACTCAGAGTAATATCCCAGCTGTGACATTGATGTATACGTCCTCCAGTTGGGGAAGGAAAACGATAACGAAAAAGGTACAGCATTTAAGACAAATCTGAAATTTGGTGCCTTTCTCGTATACCTCGGATTAAAATAATTTATAACATTTTGTTGGACTTTTGGGTTTATGTTGTCCAAAACTGTGAAGTTTTGAGCTATCGTAAAACAAGTAGACCCAACATTTAATGATGACACTATTACAATATTGACTACTTTTTTTCATTTTAAAATTATTTTAGCCTCCATCTATGATTTGATCCGCATTCAAATTCTAATCTTCTCTATTGATCAAAAATCAGTATCACCAAAGTCGCTTTAGTTATATCAACTGTCATTTTATTTATCATACAACTCTAACAATCTAATTCAATTCAATTCTATCCTATTAATGATTATTATTTTTTTGAAAAACAGTAAGAATTCTTACTTTGCTTATATGAATTAGGGCTCTACCCGTTTCATGCCCTTATGCTGCATTCTTTGCCCTTCACTAAATCTCCTAGGCCAAAAAAAAAATTCTGATGATGTTGAAAATATATCGTCACAAAGATCTGACTGTTCTGCATCGCCATCCGATGATGCATTGCATCCCGAAAATATAAGACTCCAAATACAAGAAGTTTACTCGGATTAAATGCAATTAATTTCGAATTAAATATAAGTTATTTGTAGTCTGTTTATATGTGGAATGTAAGGAGACAAACGATAATTAACGAAAAATTAGAATTATAATCGTACAAATGTTAGAAGTTTCACTGTGTAAAGAAAATTTACTCTTATTTGTAGATGAAATGCGTTAATTTGTACGAACGATATTCTTTCAGCGGTGTATAGGGGAAGTGGGCTGTGAAATAATTATCATATATTAATTGACAAGCATAAAGACGAACGCTTTCTCGCGTCAAGAGAGACGAAGCACATATTTGTGGATTGTAAACGAATTCCTACAACAATAAAAAAATGAGTCGGCGCAAAGCCCAGGGCGTTCGCAACTTTGAATAAAGTGTAATTTGTACAGTGCAGTCCGGGGAAACTAAAAGTTGCCGGTGCATGTTTACGTGAAGTTTTCTCATTGTCTCTGTACTTCCAGCTAAATCACTCTTATGTCTAGTCTCCCAGCTAAGGAAGCCGCGGGACACCGAACAAACATTACCTTCGTCATTAGCAAGAGAAAGGAAATTCATGGCAATAAAAAGTTATATCTGACTTCTGGTTAACTTTCTGCGGAATCATTAACTGAAAGTGAATAAATACAGAGCATTAGGGCCTTTCCACACTGGATCACTTGCGACGGTCACTGCTGGTATTGCCAATAGTAGCTACATGATAAAACACCTTGTAATTGCTTTTGACATCCCAAATGGCAGGTCCATATTCCACTTCACTTATAAAGTCTTCGGTATTAATCGAATCTAAACTCATGGCTGGATAACTAGTTTCGCTGAACTCGATTATACAACTGATTTATGTATGTTTGTGTGTGTATATATATATATACACACACACATTCATGAACCACAGATTATTGTGTCTGTTAGACATTACATGAGAATATTATATGAGAAAAATTCCTCCGACATTGGGATTTGAACCCAGGACCTTTGGCTATCCGTGCCAATGCTCTACCAACTGAGCTAAGGAGGAATTCACTACACAGCGCCAGATGGAACCTATCTCCTATGACTGATTGCCCTTAATGGTCTACCTCGCTCACAGACAAGTTATGTAATATGCAGTACTGTGAGGCGCACTAATTAGTGATTTTTGAGACCGGGCTTCCACTGTTATTGTAAAGTTAACATGAACCACAGATTATTGTCGGAGGAATTTCTCCTACAATATTCCCGTGTAATGTCCAAAAGAGATAATAATCTGTGGTTCATGGATATGTGTAGATATATATATATATATATATATATATATATATATATATATATATATATATACATGTATATATGCCATTTTAGGTTATATAAATGTCCATTTCTTCACGTGATTCTTTCATTTCGCCTATTTTTTAGCAAGAAACTGAGTTATACAGGTTTTAAAGAACAATATAAGCTCAAATATGGCAATTTTCGTGGTTATAAAAAAGAACACAGAGTGCAGAGTGCCATAGAATCCAATAAGATTAATTGTATAAAATATTTCATTTTACGAAATACACACGGAATAGAAGGAAGTTCAAACCAAAATCAGCCATTTTATTTTACTAAAAAATGTGGTCCCTAAGAATTACGGAACAGATTTTTTCTTTAGAAAATTGGTTTTCGTACTAGGTTTCTTTCAACTGATTTCAATTAAATTTTTCTATACACTAAAGCTACTCTTACAATTTGAGATCTCACTACAGTGAGCTTCATCTCGCTCAAGTCGATCAATGTTCATTTAATATTTTGAAGCCATATATCAAAAGGATATTTGAAACCATCCAGTTCTCGTAAATGCAATTGGTCGACAGAATACGGACACTGTACCACTCACGCACCAATGACAATTATTGACGTATTATTTTATATTCAATTAACCTAATGGCTCGTATATCTAAACTGCTCATGTCCCTGTCATAAGCATGACTACCTTTAGATTGCACTACACTATGCAACAGAAATTATAGTTTACAATTTCTATACAGGGTGTTTGATCATGAAGGTACGAACTGTAGGAAAATATGTGTATGCTGATGAAGCTCATGATATGTATCGAGAATTTGCATGCGGGTCACTGCGTGATCCGCCGAGAATGTATCATAATTGTTTACTACAATTAACATTTAATTGGACATTGTCTTCTTAAGCTTACTAGCTAAGGATATTTTAAAGTACTTATTCATTTAAAAGCTAGAACTTGCTATTCCTATTAAAAAAAACCTTTAGACAGGCCTAAAGGCTGAGGTAGTTTTCGAAGTGCTTTTGGTTT
The DNA here is from genome assembly GCA_964059195.1 of Ectobius pallidus. Classification (NCBI taxonomy): domain Eukaryota; kingdom Metazoa; phylum Arthropoda; class Insecta; order Blattodea; family Ectobiidae; genus Ectobius; species Ectobius pallidus. The sequence continues at coordinate 31,157,638 of CAXKWD010000011.1, forward strand.
AATTTATTGTCGCTGCGCAGCACTCTTCTTCATTAGCCTTGGCATGACAAGCACGCAATAATAACGGCAAAAAAGGAAAGACCACTTTTTCAAACATTCAAATCTCGCCTTATATGAGAGCTATCGAGAAACTAGTTATCGATTTGTAGAGTACTCATCAAGAGCTTTTCAGCGATAACCACGAGACGTGGTTTCAAAAATTTCAAATTTCCATCCCCCACCCCACCCCCCAATCGTACCCCCAAAACCCCGAATCGTTGGTGTCACTGTGAACTCCATAGGGAGTACTCTAATTTATTCAAACAAAGTTTCCCTCTATACTTCATAGGGGCCGAGATATAAATTTTTCAAAATTTGAACCCCCTCCCGACCCCCTTTGGGCAAATTTTGCTCATTAACGAACTTGTCCGAACTATTGGGCCTAGAAAAAAAATAATAAAATTTGATTCAAATATCTTCAAAATTACGGCTGCTAGCGTCAAAAGATATATATATACACACACACAAATTTTGAACTGCCGGCAGTTTCGTACTTAAGGAGGCATGAAACGTAAAGATATGAAAGAATTTTTCGAAAGTCATGACATGGTACCGATCCCGATAGGTAGATTTTTCTTCGAAATCTACCTAAAAGATAAAGCGATCCCTGTATGCGCCATGGAGCCCCGTAGGGTTTCCAGAAGGGTAAGGTTCCCAGATTGTGAAGCACATGAAGGTGGCTAGGTTGTCAGCCTTACGCACCGGCCGTTATTATAACCCCAGGAATACTCCTGGGACTCACTTCTGTTAGAGGTTAAGTGGACCCCAGGGCTTAGGCCAATTGAAAAATCTCAACGACCTCATTGAGAATCGAACCCGCGACTTTCCGGTTTGTAGCGCAGTGCCTTAACCACTACCACCATTGCGTGCCCCCATTATTTCTGTTTGTACCTAATTATTATCTAATGAATTTATTAATCATATCGTTAAATTTCGCTGCTCCAGTTACAACGGGACATGTGATTTCCTCGTACGAAATCAGATGCATAAATCCGAAATTTAGCAAGTCAGATAAAGTCAGTTGAGTGAGAGGGTTATTATAGGAAAAAGAGTGAAGGTATTCACATCTACTCCACTAAAAAGGCCACAGTGTAAATGGTGTAATAGACATTCGTAGTACGAAGTGCTATAGACCGTCCCAAATCCTCTTTTACCTCTAAGCCATCCATCCATACCACCTTGTGTCACTGACTTCTGGGCAGTGTAAACACGCTAGTATTTTCCTCATAAAAATATTGAAGATGGAATAAAAAAGGGAATATTACATTCCTCGTAAATATGGTCGCTCAGGTTCCCTGGGAAGTCAACTTCAGGAATCAAATATATTAAATTCGATCAATAGGAGGAACTTTTCGCTGCCTCAGGTCTCTCAATTTCCGGCCTCTTGTAACTTCTTTTGCTCTTTCTTCTTATTTCGTGTTAAAAATGATACACTGAAGTACAAACGGAAGAGCATCGAACAGAACCAGTCCCTTTAAAAACAACTTCAAGTCTTGGGAGTATATGGACCTAACACAGTCTGCGCAGCTGCTTAGGGCGGAAAGTTTGAAGGAACGGCTTCTAAACTGCCAAATCTAATAAATAAATTACATAAGAATTTGAAGTGTTTTTTTTTCTTTTTTCTTCTCAGTTTCTTTCTTTCCTTTAATTATTTATTTGTTCAATAAAATTTTATAAAATTAATCTAATAGTGCAAATTAAAATCTTCCATCAAATCTTTATACCAGTTAATTGAAAAGCATCATTTCATTTATATTTCTATCATTTGTATATAACAAATTGCGGTCATTTCTACGACCTACACATAGCTAATATTAACAATAATTTAATTTTTTGGATATGTACGCTATGTAGGGGTAATTTAATTAAAATTAATTGTATATAGCATGTATTGAAGGTACTATATTTAATTTTTAAAAATTGTATATAGCATGTATTGAAGGTACTATAGGTACTTGGCACCTAACACTTATGATATACTTCCATTTATTTAATTAACTTTGCACAAATAGTATTGAATTTATAAGACTATTCCACTCGTATGCCGCGTATTTGATATTGACCAATAACATTTAGCAATTCCTCGGATGTAGACCAATCACGATCGTTTATCTTATAAAATGCTTGCTATTAATATGAGGATGGGATTTTACCTGATAAAATGGTCTGCTCGTTACCGGACACGTAAGCATCATTGTGCCGTGATTAGTACGTCACATGCTGCAATTAAGCAACACGAATACAGACTATTTTATACAACATAACTTGTTTGGAATTTGAAATAATAAAAATGTACATTGATAAAAAGAACACAATTTCGATTCGGTGCAAGCCAGTTCGTGTGCCTTTATTCTGTTCTGTTGTTAGCTTAGCTGAATTAAATTAACTATGTCTTATATGCACAATTGGTAGCACTGGTCACAACATGGCAACTTGAATCGATTCATGGATGGTTGATTCATAGTATGTCGTGATCTCCCAGCTGTTAGTTTTGTTTTTATATAACAAAGCACGAAAGTAATTATTATTTGTGTAATCCGTTACATTTTTCTTCCTGGAATAGTATTAATAAATCCAACTCGAGTCGACGAGTTTCATCAGATAAATTCGTAAACTCTCGTGGAATTACCTATGATAAAATTCCATAAGGATAGCTATCGTTTTCTCCACGAGAAAAAAGTTTTTGTAAATCCTGCATACAACATAAGTTGGGGATATTTAGCTCGAACCAAAAAGCTAATGTCAACTTTGTCAACTTCCTCTCAGAGTTTATGCTCAAATGATTAACTTGCATTATTAAGTATCATACACATATTAAAGGCTTAATCAGAATGTAACAATTTTAGCCAGGAAACATATTATATCAGTGTTATAATATGGGCTAGCAAACAAAATAAATGTTGTCCTTCGATATGCTGCTTACCCAACTAAATAAGACGAAAGTGCTATAAACTACGAGAATCAAATGAAAACCACAATTAATTTTTTCCACTATTTTTCTGCAGGAAGATTGGTTGCTTGTACATTATTTTTCTACATAGTCCCCTCCCAGTTCAATGCACTTATGCCATCAGATAAGAAGTGCTTCAATACCGCATGAGAAAAATTATTCTGGCTGACAATGTAGGCACTCATGCACCACCGACTGGATGTCTTCATCAGACTTTAACTTCTGTCCTCCAAGGAGCTCCTTTAATGGACTAAAAATGTGGAAATCTGATGGTGCCAAACCTGGCAAGTATGGCAGATGTGGGAGGCTCTTGAAGCATATCTCGATGGTTTTCATGGTTGCACGAGCAGCATGAGGACGGGCGTTATCATGCTGAAGCAAAACACCTGTTCTCAGCAACCCCCTCCTCATTGTCACAATCATATTTCCAAATTTTTGGTCCGTTAAAGGATCTCCTTGGAGAGAAAAAGTTCAAATCTGATGAAGACGTTCGATCGATGGTGCAGGAGTAGCTGCAGCGGCAACCAAAATATTTTTTCTCATGCGGTATCGAAGCTCTTCCGATCCAATGGCGTAAGTGCATTGAACTGGGAGGGGACTATGTAGAAAATAATGTACAAGCTAATATTCTTCCTGCAGTAAAATAGTGGAAAAAAGTTAATTGCTGTTTTCATTTGATTCTCCCTCGTACTTCCGCTTAATTGGGATTCTACGAACGTGTTACCACTATTAGAAATGCAACTCTCGTGTCTGTGCACAGCTAGGATTTAACTGTGATCCACTTATAACGAACTCCTTTTCGCGCATGTTGAAGGCCACAACAATCGTTCTGCCGTATTTATACAGCATAGTCAGAATTAATAAATTTCATTTTTACTAGGGATGGGTCCTCGATACTTTCGATACCTCGATACTCTCGATACTTGCATGGTATCGGCATCGAACGATACTTCAGAAAACTCTCTCGATACTTTTTCGATACTTTTGTAACTCTGCAATTCTGCAATTAAGTGAGAATGCTTGTAAGTGGACTGTTTAAAAAACTAATTTTAGTTTTAATGTAGAGTTTAAAAATAATTATAGGCTACTGATGATATTAAATTTTGTCTCATTAATTTGACTTGATTAATTTAGTTGGTATTACACAGTTCTCTCAAATTTTAATTTTTAATGTACCTATTTATTGAAAGTGGTAATGTTGAAGGTATCGAGGAAAAAATCATGTATCGGTATCGAGTATCGAGTATCGAGAAAATCTGGTATCGACCCATCCCTAATTTTTACCAATGAGGGGATGTTATATAATAAGAATTTAATTTCCATCTTATATCCTCATTAATTACGTATGTAGGATATCTCGGAGATTTTGCCAATAACATTCACATTCACTACTAGTTAACAGTATTTAATTTCACTTGTAAGTGAAGGAGTAATATCTTACATCCACAGTCCAAGCAATATCTTTTTTTTAAATCTATTAAAGAGTAGGCTGAAGATGATTCTTTTGAATCGAAATGCATCCCAATAAGATTATGTTAGGATACCGAAGAAATTGCCATTAAAATAATAATACATCATACTACAAAGAAGACAAGAAGATATCGAAAAAATCCACATGCTACAGCACGTGGAACTACAAGAACACCGAAAGAAAATAGAAGAAGGAAAATACGACAAACACAAAAAACTTCTAACAGGAAACTATAGTGAAAGAATGTTGTGAGTAGGCCTACACAATTATGACATTGTGTGTGTGACATAAATCCATACGACATTTTAACTTCGTTTTTAAATTATAAGACTATTTATATTCAATATCGTAACATACTCAAGACAGAACTCAATTAAGTTGCACATTAATGACTAGCGTAACTGTTTATACATTTTAATAAACACAGGCCTACAGATCTTTTAACATCTCATGTAGCTTTTACATTATGTATATTTTATTACATTTTAAGAAATTATCTTACAACACATTATAGATGTACACACCTACTATAGCAAAACTTACAAGTGAAATTAAATACTGTTAACTAGAAGTGAATGTGAATGTCATTGGCAAAATCTTCGAGATATCCTACATACGTAATTAATGAGGGTATAAGATGGAAATTAAATAATTATTATATAGCATAGTCAGACGTTTCCTCGTTTAGAAATTACCTTACAAATAGTCCTGTCAACAGCTGCCACCAATTTCTGGATTGAGCACTCAAGTGAATATTTTAAAAATTTTGTAGCCTGTGCAATTATAATGTTAGAATAAATGCGAAATCGGTTGTTGGGCCGGAGATATAGCCTATGGCTCAGGTAATCCGTGGGTGGAAGGCGGGCCAACAAACATAAAATGAACCTAGTCACTCTTCACGCAACATTGCCTACCCACAGAAATAAATTTATGTGTGATTTAGATGTTTTATGAAAAGAATCTCGTTCTGAAGTGTAGGCCCTCTTAGGTGAGACTTTACCCCTGTGGTATACTGTATGTCCCAAACCATCGTCTATCTACAAAAGAATATAATAGCATTGTTCCCTAATCCAAAAATCTGCCCGACAAGGAACAGGTGCTCTTGTAATCGCGTGGATTTCCCCAGTGTTACCGCTGTCATTCACTATTTCTCATGTGAAGTAAACGTGCTGTGGTACGTATTTGGCAACATTGTACGGGACTGCAGACAAGTGTGAATACTCTTATTTACCTTTCTATTAATTGATTGACAGGTCGAAGACCTATGTGTTCGTGTTGTCTCGGAGGTGGCCCCGGGATTGGGCTGGTCACTCATCCGGGGATGTCCTCCATGTCCTTGTCTGGCCAAAAAAAGTATGTATGTGATCCAAAGATAATCCCTCTCCCGACAGGTCGCGGCCCTGTAAGGCCCGGGAGGCTTGGGTCGCTTAAATCCTAAAAGGGAGATGTAAAACTCAGATAAAGAAAGAAAGAAAGAAAGAAAGAAGACAGGTCGAAGAGGTTTAGGGTGGCAGCAGGTAGAGACAGTTCTTGGCAAAAAAAAAATCTTTAAAAAGTGGCTTCCACGATAAGTAGAAACAATTTCGAGTTCTCATGTTATTTAAAATAATCGGTAGGATTCTAGATTAGTGATTTTAACGGGTGAAATCTTAAGAGGCATAAAAAATAAGTTCCGAAATGTGTTCACTGGAAAGTATTCTTAACAGACGGAATTGTCTCGAGCTCTAATAGTGAGACAAGATACTTTTCGCTTTAACGTTTATAAGTTAATTGAAACAGTGTTGAAACTGTAAAGAGAACTACTAGACAGAGAATTGTATGTGTTAAGTTGTGCACACACGTAATAAGCCTTGTAATATGCTTGTATAGGAGACCATTAAAATATTCCAACCATTGTTCTCACGAATTGTAATTTTGTGGTAGAATAAATGACGCATTCACCTATGACACTACCCCAGGAAAGCGGATTATTACCACCCCACCGAAATTTACAAAATTTCCTCATCTTTATTGATGACTTCATTATTCGCATACGCAATTTGAATCGAGTCAGCTTATTGTCTATTCTCACCGCATCGTGTAATCCAGCATCCAAAGGAAACAGGAGAAGAGTTTAGTAAAACTATCAATAAAAAATAGTTGTAATTCACAATATACATAATATGACCAATGCTGGGCTCCGTTGCAGTTTAATATGTAGGGCAAGGCATTAAATTGCTTTTAGCAATTCATTTCTTTAGAAAACTAATTATAAGTAATAATGGTAAATTTATTGGTCATTTTTATTGAAATTTTTTGTTTTTTCACAATTTTTAGGTCATAAATGCATTTTGCATTTTGCATTTTTTCACTACTTTTTGGCCCTATTAATATGCTGTTTTATTTTATTCTTATTCTTTCGCTATCGGCAGAACTCGCCTATAGAAATCCTTATCTGAGGATATAAAATGCTGTAGAGCACAAGATCAGATCAGCTGACCGCGTGACTACCAACTACTAACTTATACACCGTGTACTTGGAAAATATTTGGACCTAAGAGGGATCAAAACGGGCACTCAAGAAAGCAGCATAATGTCGAGCTTCTTTTAAACCTCTACTCTTCACGAATAATTAAATCACGGAGGATGAAATGGGCTGAGCATGTTGCGTGCATGAGGGAGGAAAGACACATCTAAAAAATATTGGTTGGGCGACCCGAATGGAAAAGACCACTTGGAAGACCTAGACGTAAGTGGGAGGAAATTTTAGAATAGCCTAGATTTACGGGAAATAGGATTTTCGAGGGATGATTGGATGTAGTTAGGAAATAATAAAGTTGAATGGCGGGCAAAAGTAAGCGCGGAATATGAACCTACGGGTTTCATAAAGTAGACAATATTCTACTTCTGATTTCCTATATCCCCATATGTTGGGGCGAAGGGCCTCCAAGTGTAGGTTTCTGTTACCTATTTCAATTTTGTTACGCTTATTTTCCGAGGGAGGGCAGATGGACAGGTGGTAAGCCCATCGCCTCCCTCTCAACTCCCCTCCAGAAACTAAGGTATGACTTGGACGTTAAAAGGGCCGAGAAATTCTGTCCAGAGGCTCTAATTTATGCTTGGAGTTATTTTACGTGCGTAAATCTACCTATTGACTACACTTTATTTTTCAAGTTCCCCATAAATAATAGTCACAAACCGTTAGAACAACTTAAAGACAATATCACAAGATCAATTAACTCTATCTTGGGAGCTGAACTTATGCGCGTGAAAGAAAATGTCCTAAAATGGTGCCAGTGTTGTGTGGATGCAAGAAGAGGGCATTTCCAACATCTCTTGTGATGACGTACGTGGTTATTTTCATTGTAATTTTAACTTTAATTGTGAGAACCTGAATCATTACACTGTTAGCGGCTTTATTTGCGTAGATAGTTCACCCGATCGCTCAGGAGTTAGAGCTGTGGCCGCCACGACGCAGAAACCCGCACGATTGGCCAACTCTTCCATGAAAGAAGACGTTAGCACCTTATTTACACCAGAGGAAGATAAATTTAAATATATTCACTTACATATGGCTTAGTGCACGCATGTGCAAAGTGCCATTCTATAGCTTTTAGTAAATCCGTTTTAATACCAAATTAACGCAAATGTACTTAACACATTTAGCTCTTGCGGAAAATATATTAAACTTCTGTTTTTCACTAGTCAAAATTACGTATTACCAAATAATTTAATTTAAAACGAAAAGTGTTGTTAACAGCCGTATCCTGCTCAAGAATTTACCTACATACCCGCATGGCAATATTGCTTAACTTATAAGAAACATATTTCGTCCAGCAAGAAAATAGCACGATCCATTCTTAGGCCAGGGAAAATAAAATGCATAGCACGAACTTTACCGTTCTAGAGCACTCTTCACGTAAATCTGGTATTTTTAAGCCATAATGAAGTTTTATTTTCGTGGTACTGAGAGCTATCAGTCTTGTAGTAAACCCTCTCTCACTTGAATAGTTTATAGAGATACTGAGTACATACTGTTAATGGAAGCGAATTTAGTTGTGAATAAATAACAAAGTTGAATATGCAATGGATTTAATTAAACATACATCTACCTGTATGCCAGAGAATAATATTGTGAGCACAATACGAACAAAGCTACTCTAAAAGTCACAATTCTGTTCTATAGCAAAAACCCCTTACAACAAGAATTCTCAAATTATTATACAAATTCATGTCATCACTTGAACTAAATTTTTAACATATTTCGAATCATTATAACAAAATTATGACACACCTAACTTAACTTAACTCCGTGGCCCTAACATCCTTTGAAGGGACAAGGCCTACCACCCGACCGCTGCGTCATCTACCATGGGCAGATGGCAGGATTGGGGGGCATGTGGTCAGCGTGCGAACACCCACGGCCGTTAATGGTGGTTTCCATGACCGGAGCCGCTACTTCTCTATCAAGTAGCTCCTCAATTTGAATCACGAGGCTGAGTGCACACCTACCAGACCTCCCTACCTCAGAAAAATGCGGGGAGATACTGGGGGTAGAACCAGGGCCTGCGTATCTGTAGCCAACGACGATATGTAGGTTTGGCCTACATAATTATGTTGTCACTATACTATTTATAGTAATAAAAATGCATTTTTTTTATCCAACTCGCCTCAATTAGGGTATTTGGGGCTTTCACCCAAAGTCTGACGTAACTGTAGCCAGTCCCTTAAGTTGAGACACCTCTAGGAGGCGGGATTACTTTATCCCGATTAGATGATGAAATCAACATCAAAATGTGTTGGTCCTTTCCTAGTTTCATAAACATACACGTATCTCAATGAATGCCATTATAGGCTCGTTGTATAATGTATTACTAAAGTAGTGTCGTGGTTAATGTAAGTAGCGTGTATGACGTTACCTATCCAGAGATAAGAGTAGAAATAGTGTTGGGAGCAAAAGACAGGGTAGAAATATCTTACAGGTATATTACAAACACTTATAAATAAAACGTTTTGCATTACTTTACTTCTGTTCCAACAAAATTACTGCTCTGCTCAGACGAATTCAGAAATGAACCCTGTATCCGGCTTCGGTATTTAGTTACTTTAGTTGAGCGTTGTTCATCTGTCACCAACAAAGATGGATGCGAGTTTAAGAACTGGAACCACACTCAGAATAACGTCCGCGATTCAGGAGTTCATTACAAAATTCTCTCCTGTCCAGAAGTTGTATTAATGGGCAGTGCAACATTGTCACAAGTCACTACAACCCCCTTTAGCACTAACAGTGGTGAAAGTATAAAAGTGCCAGTTAAATGGATGGATGAGCGGGAAATTTGCAACATTCTATTGTCTCTTCTCCAGCACTGTACGGCATGGATAGTGTCAGTTCTCAGAGATACTTCTTTCATAAATAATCCTATTTATCACCAGCATGCTCCTATCACTGGATTTTAATATTACATGCACTGGAAGATAAGATAATTCACAGGTTTGGTATTTACCATTTTCTCCCTGGAATGTTATATCAATTATACACTGAACGCAATGAAGATAGTTTGTGCTTTTCTTTCTTTCTTTCTTCATCTTAGTTTTACCTCTCCCTTTTAGAATTTAAGCTACCCCAGCCGCCCGGGCCGCGACCTGTCGGAAGAGGAATTATCTTTGGATCACATACATACTTTTTTGACCAGACAAGGACATGGAGGGCCTCGCCGGATGAGTGTTCAGCCCAATGCCGAAAACATAGGACGAGACACATCATTCACACACTCACTCCAAACAAGGCAAGGATGGGACGAATATGATAATAACGGCCAGATGATATCTGGGGACCACAAGAGCCTAAAGTTACCCGACATTTGTCTCACAGGAGAGGAAAAACCTCAGAAAAAAACACACCGAGTTAACTTGTCCCGATCAGGAATCGAACCCGGGCCCGCTGAGTGAGAGGAGAGAACGCATCCACTACGCCACAGCGGTGGACAGTTTGTGCTTTTAAATGTAATATTAAATCACAGCGTTAAAATATTTTGCACATTCCATTTTCTTTCTGGTATATTCTAATTACACAATTAGTAGAAATAACTCAGTTTGAGCTTTGAAATTGAACAATTTCAATTACAAAATAGGATGGGCAGAGAAAGTAAAAATGGACAAGGGAAGCGAGGTAATGATAGCCTACTGTGTACGTAATACAAATCGCATGGAATTTCCAAAATAAATTAAATGATACAATGCGCAGTAAGTAACAGTAAAGGGCAATAGTAAATGTGAAAGTGGGTATTATGGGTAGATTGGAACGAAAAAAGCAATAAATATCTTAAATATGAGAAGAAGAAGGAAAATTATCGTCTTTCTCGATTACAGGCCGCATATCTCACGGTGGTTTCTTTCAGATGGACTTTAATTCACCCTAAAAAAAGGTACGCACTCAAAAATCCTTATTATGGTCATAACTTCCTTATTCTAACGTTCATTTTTTCTAAAAATAAAAACTTAATCATTTTATGAGAATATTATAGGAGAAAAATTCCTATGACATTGGGATTTGAACCCAGGACCTTTTGCTATCCGTGCCACTGCTCTACCAACTAAGCTAAGCCAGAGTTCGCTTCACAGCGCCAGATGGAATCTCTCTCCTATGACTGATTGCCCTTAATGATCTACCTCACTGACAGACAAGTTATGTCATATGCAGTAAGGGCAATCAGTCATAGGAGAGAAGTTCCATCTAAAGATGTGAAGTGACCTCTTGCTTATCTCAGTTGGTAGAGCATTGGTACAGATAGCCAAAGATTCCGGTTTCAAATCCCAGTGTCAGAGGAATTTTTCTCCTATAATATTCTCATGTAATGTCCAAATGAGACTATGATCTGTGGTTCATGAACGCATATATATCTATCTAATCATTTTAGTAATGCTATGGAAACTTGTGGCTATTGAATCAATTTACTAGCACACGAACCTGTAAGTACTAAAATCAGATGACCGCTTTTAAATTCTTAAACCCAATTTTCCATTTCCACAGTTCTACTAAACATTATATTTACAGAGTTAACAAAAAGTAACATCATACGGGCGTCCATTACACTGTCTACACAACGCTGTTTGCTCAGTCTAATTGCATTCACTCTATTTTTCGGGTTTAGGTAAGAATCGCAAATTTCACAGGAGAACGTACAGCAAAATCGGATTACTTCAACCAACATTCATAAAAATTTCGTAGTGAAGTTACTATGTCAGGTCTTTATTAAGATATGACCGCATTATTTCATTATAATATAATGACAAGACACGCAATTTTTAATAGAACTCACCTATTTTAAAGATTTGATTCCCATTGTTCTAATAAAATGTTAATGGGATGTTATGGTCGCTTTATTATCATAGGTAACCCCACGAGAGTTTACGAGTTTATCTGATGAAACTCGTCAATTTGTGTTGGATTTATTAAGACTATTCCATGAATAAAAATGTAACAGATTGTACAAATAATAATTACTTTCGTGTTTGTTGTATAAAAACAAACCTAACAGCTGCGCGATCACGGCATATGAATCGATTCAAGTTACCAGGCTTTGACCAATTCTTCCAATGGCGCATATAAGACATAGTTAACATAATTCAGAATTGCTAATAGCAGAACAATAAAAGCACATGAACTGGCTTTCACCGAATCGAAATTGTGTTTTTAATCAATGTATATTTATATTATTTCAATTTCCAAACAAGTTATGTTGTATAAAATAATCTGTTTTCATACTGCTTAGTGGCTACATGCGACGTATTAATCACTGCACACTGATGCTTACGTGTCCAGTAACGAGCAGTCCATTTTATCAGGTAAAATCCCTCACATTAATAGCAAGCATTTTATAAGATAAACGATCGTGATTGGTCTTTTTCCCGAGGAATTGATAAATATTATTGGTCAATATCAAACACGCGGCATATGAGTGGAATATTCACTGCTAATCGCGCTGTGATCAGGAACGTAGTCCGAAAAAACTGGGGCCCACCTTCCGATATATAAAAAAACTTATGAAAATTTCACTAATTTAAAATGTACTTATTATTTAGTATACTTAAATAAAATGTATTATCACGCTTGTGACAATTTATATTAGACTAACAGAACTTATTAACACCTGTAAAATTCAGCCTTCAAATTTTGTTTTAATGACTTTTTTAAAATGGTTATTATTTCGGAACACTAAAAATTACGGCATGTGTTTAAGAAAGCTATTTTTTTGTAAGTAAAAAGAAGTTAAATGAAAGCTGAAGGCTTAATTTTACAAACTAAAGTGGGCCCCTTCCGAAACAAAAGCCTGGCTACGTCCGTGGCTGTTATTCTTTTTTTAAATCTCGGGCATGGCTTCACACCAACTATACTAGGTCTATAATTTGAACTGGAAAAGTTAACATTAATTGTCATCACTGTACACAAAAAGTTTTTATAAAATTCCGTAAGAAAAAGACATCCACTCCACAAAACAGGATTATTCTGTGATAAATTAGTTTCGCTTTTAAACCGATGTTTCTCCTCATGAGATAATTATCACATGGAATCCCATAAGAGAATACGAGTTTATCGATAAGTTTGCGAGAACAAAGTTTGAGAAAATTTATCTGAAAAACTCGTAATCTCGGGTGAGATTTATTAAGACTATTCCACGAATAAAATTTAACGGATTATGCAAATAATTATTATTTTCTTACTTTATTGTAAACATTCTGGCGGATGTAAGATCACGGCATACTAAATGGAAAACATTCGATGAATCTATTCGAGCTACCAATGAAACAAGGAGTGCGTACACGAGAAAGAGAGCGTCGTCGTTGTTGCTAACATCAGAACAAAATAAAAGAACACACTGAATCGAATTTGTGCCTTTAATCAAAGGATATTACATTATTTAAATTTCCAAACAAGTTATGTTGTATAAAATAATGTGTTTTATTCTGTTCACTGGCAACATGTGACGAACTTTATCGCTGCATGTTGATGCTTTATGTATCCAGTAACGAGCTGACGTTTTATCAGATAAAATTGCATCCTTGTGTTCACAGCAAGCACGTTATAAGATAAACGATCGATATCCGAGGCATTTCTAAACGTTATTGGTCAATATAAATACGTGGCATATGAATAGAATAGTCATGACAAAATACATTTATTTAGCCCAAATAAATTACCAGTATTCTATCAGCACTCACGGTGTTATTATTAATTGTTGTGTAGTGGGATTATAATAAGAATAATAATATTTATTATTAATATTAATATTGTTATTATCTCATATCAAGTCTGAAACAAATTAACAGAGTTACTTCACCTTTTGGAATGTGCTGACTAGATTAAACATAGGCTGATATAGCTGACCTGACACTAACACATGTTACCTCAAATGTTACTTATAAAATCTAAGTGTATTTATAATTGTATTATTATTGTATTATTGTATATCATCGTCATCATCATCACCAACATAATCATCATTACCATCCCTTTCTTGTTACTTCCTTTTCCATTTTAGATGCCTGCTATTTAAAACTTGAAAAAAAAAATTGTTTGTAGCATCTTTAAATAAATAAATGAAATGAAATTATTATTATTACTATTACGTATTATTATTATTATTATTATTATTATTATTATTATTATTATTATTATTATTATTATTATTATTATTATTATTATTATTATTATTATTATTATTATTATTATTATTATTATTATTATTATTATTATTATTATTGAATGAATGTCTGAACATAGAAGTTGTCACACGATTATGTTGCGGTTCGCGACCCCCTCATTGCCATGCAGAAAAGTACATGTCTTATGCCTGGCTTTCCCTATCTCAACTTTAGGATGTGAAGAGTCAGCTTCAGTGGTTTAGGAGGAGGAGGAGAAGGGGGAGAAGGGGTCGATCAATAGGGTATTGAGAACGTTGCATCCCAGGAGATTGATTCTGAGGCATTGCCGGGGTGGGGGAGGGGGAGGTACAGGAGGCACCACAGGCCAGCCCCACAGCTTACAATTACCTCACAACAAAGTCATTTCACTCAGCAAAAGAAACATCTTCGCCTTAGAGTCCAATGCAAACGAATGCATCTACATTCCTAAAATCAGTTGGACATCCTTGTACTTAATTACTGTTGAAATCCAAAAATCATCGTGACTAGACCCGAAAATGCAAGGATTGTTTTGGGAACTGATTCTCGCAAAAATCCATTTCAAGTAGCTAAAAGCATGAGCTTCCTGTTCAAGAATTTCATTTTGTGCCTACGAGGGATAGGCCTATAAAAGTGTTCCCTATACAGGCCATGAAGACCCTAAGGATTCCAGGAGGATGAGGCTCCCAAATTGAGACATTCGGCACGTGAAGGTGGTAAGGTTGTCAGCCTTCCGCTCTGGCCGCCTTTACCCCCAGGATTGCCCTTGGTGCTCATTTCTGTTAGAGGCTGAGTCGACCACAGGGCCATCGTGCCACCTGAAGAATTTACGAGGGATATATAATGCTAATTAATAAATTTCATATTTACCGCAGAGGGAGAATTATTTTGAGTAGTATTTATCTACCTCCTTATTCCCTCTGATATTAAAATAAACATACAACACACTGTGATATTCATGTACAGAACACTAAAAAAGATCATTAAAATATATGTACAGATTAAAATTTTTATCAGAAATTCCACAGGTCAATGTAGTAAAATACTAAAATGTGCAGAAAATGAATTTCCCTACTGCCGGGAGTCTTTACACCATGTATAAAACGGTGATGTCAAAATCTTGAGTGTTGTAGATAGTTCTTTTCTTGATTAGTTTCTAAAAAGATAATTAAAAATATATATACCGATTAAAACTTTTTCACAAATTACACAAGTCTATGTAGTAAAAATGCATAAAATGGATTGCCCCACTGCCGGGAGTCTTTACACCATGAAACTAATCAAGAAAAGAACTATCTACAACACTCAAGATTTTGACATCACCGTTTTATACATGGTGTAAAGACTCCCGGCAGTAGGGAAATCCATTTTCTGCACATTTTAGTATTTTACTACATTGACCTGTGTAATTTCTGATAAAAATTTTAATCTGTACATATATTTTAATGATCTTTTTTAGTGTTCTGTACATGAATATCACAGTGTGTTGTATGTTTATTTTAATATCAGAGGGAATAAGGAGGTAGATAAATACTACTCAAAATATATAATGTTGTATAATTTGTGTATAGAAGAATCCACCTATTCCCACGATATTCTGAATTAACAGAACTTAGTAACAACATTGGCTTAAGGTCTCGTTAATACCTAAAAATTACTATACATTGTCACTAATAAAATACATTGAACAGATATAACAAACTGTAAAATGTACAAACTTTAAAATATACTGAACCTTTTGTACATATCAGCTTGTTTTCTACAATCTGTCTTACTTTTGCAAAGCATTTTATTACATTGACAATGTATTGTTCGATCCTCCCGCTTAGCGGGCCCGGGTACGAATCCTGGTCGGGACAAGTTACCTATGGGTGTTTTACCGGGGCTTTTCCTCACCTATGAGGCAAATGTCGGATAACTTTAGGCTCTTGTGGTCCCCGGATATCATATGGCCGTCATTATAATCTTCATCCCATCCTCGTCTTGTTTAGAGTGAATGTATGTGAGAATGTTGTGTTTCGTCCTACGTGTTCGTGTTGTCTCGGTGGTGGCCCCTGCTGATCCCTCACCCGGGAAGGCCCTCCATGAGTAATTCCTAAATTAATAAAAGGAGTAATTCCTAAAAGGAGAGAGAACTATGAGTAAGAAATAAAAGACAATGTATTGTAACTTTTAGATATTAAGAAGACTATTAAACCTGATTTAATTAGTACTATTATAAATTCAGAATATCAGGGGGGTTAAGTAGATTCAATTATACACAAATTATAAATCCTGAACTTTGTTAAAACTAGTTTTAATAGAAAGAAAAATCCCATTTTAATTAATTTCAAGTGAGAGTACTCGAAAACAGGGTGCTTAGGAAAATATTTGGGCCTAAGAGAGATGAAAATGGGACTAGGAGAAAACTGCATAACGACGAGCTTCATAACCTGTACTCGTCACTGGATATAGTAAGCGTAATTAAATCACGGAGGATGAAATGGGCTGGACATGTTGCACGCATGGGGGAGGAAAGACACACCTAAAAATATTGATTGGGAGACCCGAAGGAAAACGACCACTTGGAAGACCTAGACGTAGGTGGGATGACAATATTAGGATACATTTAAGGGAAGTGGGATTTTCGAACATAATAGGGTTGAATGGCGGTCCCAAATAAGCGCGGAAATGAACCTCCGGGTTCCATAAAATAGATAATATTCCTTTAGCTTGCTTAGGAATAGTCTATTGCCATTGAGGAGTAAGTAAGTAAGTAAGTAAGTAAATTAAATTATTATAAATACTACCTCCCTAATGCTAATTGTACTCCTGCTCTTATTTCTTAATAATAATAATAATTATTATTATTATTATTATTGTTATTATTATTGTATATATATAGAGAGAGAGAGAGAGAGAGAGAGAGAGAGAGAGAGTATGTTTGGAGGATATAAATTTTGTTATGTGTCGTAATATTGTGATCTGTTTCATGTTTGTAACACACTATGTTTCATTGCGTAAACAGTTTTAATATTAAAAATTAATTTAATTCACATCGAGAGTGAAAATGCTTGCACATTATAACGGAACAAACTATCCTGCCTGGAAAACAAATTCCTTAGCCCGAAATGATAAATTTTTCTTCAGCTTGGAAAACAGCTGGTGATTCATGACGTAAAAGAAGGTTGCAGAGTTCGTACTCTCCTCATGTGGCTACTGTGAACGCGATGAAAAATTTGTGTCCGCAGGAAGAAACTTCGAAAAAGACTCGTCAGCTGTATCCAAGAAAGAACGATATAGGAATGCAAGATTGAAGTGTGAAAACAGCCATGCATTTGTTTGCTTAAAACACTTCGAGACGGCAAAGAAAGTACAGTAATGGGTCTCTAATCGCCAACACTAAGAATTATAAAATTGTTTGTATAAGTTACTCTTAGATTCTTTTAATGTAACGAGTCTTAAGGGGAGACATACAGTTTTCAATGAAATTCATAGGTGAGAATTAGGTGAAGTTCATTATTTTTTTTTTACTCAGCAATGAATTTCTCTACAATCTTGCAATCTAACATACTCTTTATTGACTATTTCCACAATTGCATACTATTTTCAAAATTAATCAAACTGTTACAGTTACGGGTAGTTATCGTTTCATAATGGCAGCCACGTTTCACGCACTGAACTGCCGTTTTCTTGATAACTTCCACAAATATCAATATCGCTGAGTGATTATTATTCTGTGTATTTGTTAATATCATGTGAACAACACTATCTACAATGATTCATGTAACATTAATAGTTTATTTTTTTAAATATATATTTTTAATCAAAAAGAAAATAAAAAATTGATTTTTTAAAAATACTTATACTGTAGACATTCCAAAGATTGTAGATGATGTTTGCGAATAGTTAGAAAAAATAAATAAAAAATATCGCCATTTGTAGAAATTATCACGGAAACGGCATTTTAGTGCACGAAACGTGGCTGCCATTTTGTAACGATAATTACCCTTAACTGTAAGAGTTAGATTAATTTTTAAAATAGTATGCAATTGTAGATGTATTCAATAAAGAGTAGGTCAGATTGCAAGATTGTAGAGCAATTCATTGCTGAGGAAAAAAATAATTAAATTAACCTATTTCTCACCTATGAATTTCACCCTAAAGCTTTATGTCCCCCCTTAATGGCATTAGAGGCCTGGATTATCTGAACTCATGTTTATTTCATAATTATTACCACAAAATCAATAAACAATTTGACAACAACACGTATTATAGTTTCATACGTGGGGTCCAATCGGATCCTCGTTGGTAGTTTATGTAGATTCCATACCTTATCATCAGGAAAGTTATAACTAGTTTTAACGGAAGACCAAATCCTATTTTAGCAAGTAAATAGAGCTCTATTAAAAGTATGCTATAAGTTTACAAGTCTCCAAGAATAATTAGCAAGCCAGTAAATTTGGACATCAATTTATACGATTCAAAATTAAGAATGCAGAAGAATTTCGGTGTACTATAGCATCTTACGGGGTACGCCGTAGCGTAGTGGTTGAGGCGCTGCGGTACAAACCGGAAGGTCGCGGGTTCGATTGCCGATGAGGTCGTTGGAGTTTTTCACCTCGCCTACTCCTTCTAATGGCACTATGGCCCTGTGGTCGACTCAATGAGTACCAGCAGCAATCCTGGTGGTAAAGGCGGCCGGTGCGTAAGGCTGACAACCTTACCAGTTCGTGTGCCGAACCTGGGAGCCTCAACCTTCTGGAACTCTCTGGGCCTCCATGGCCTATATAAGGAATCCTTTACTTTTTTGCACGTACCATCTTACACAAAAATATTGGCACTCCTAGTAAATATTGGAAAGTGAGTGATATTTCCACATGTTTACTATATACTAACCCCGTTAGATCAATATGAAGTTCATCAATTAATGGCACACCGTTTTTTGTTACGTCCTAGAAAGGAGGCAACTGTGCATGATCAGACAGGTCTACACGGTTGGGAACCTGTCTCATCATGCGCAATGATTCCTTTCTTGGACTTAACAAGATAACGGTGTGCCATTATTTTTGTCTAAGATGGTACATACGGAACATCGTGTATGCTAAACATTTCGCTGTTAAAGTGCCCTGAATTCTTTATTAACACTGATGACCCTGAATTTGTCCACTTTTTGTTTTATAAACTATAGTACATAATATCATTAGGTACACAAGTTTTGCGTTAGTTCCATTGTTGGTCTGAATGCAATTTCCCATCAATCCAGTAGGACATCAGGAGAGTATGATTAATGATTACACTGTGAATTATATGTTAGATTTTAGTAAACGAGGCAATTCTTTCAAATATTTCCTGTTACATATTTTAAAAAAACAGGGCACATTACAGTTGCTATTGGCTGAAAACAGTTATGGGCACACGCATTTCAATTCTATTGCAGACCCTCAATCTACGAGTATACTTATCTACTTGTTCATCTTTTACAACATTAAAATGAAATTAATTATACTTCTTGTTTGTTCAAATTAAACTGTGTTCAATAAGACTAATTCCAAAATTTACACCGGTAAGTCATCTTTAGTCCACTCATAAGAATATTTACTTTTAACGTTTTTGTTTAGTTGTAAATTCCAAAATTAACTTTTTTGTTTCGTTGTAAGTTCCAAAATTAACGTTTTTGTTTCGTTGTAAATTCCAAAATTGATACCTTTAAGTCATCTTTAGTCCACTCATAAGAATATTTACTTTTAACGGTTTTGTTTAGTTGTAAATCCCAAAATTAACTTTTTTGTTTCGTTGTGAATTCCAAAATTGATTCCGACAAGTCATCTTTAGTCCACTCGTAAGAATATATTTTACTTTCAACGTTTTTTTTTTAGTTGTAAATTCCAAAATTAACATTTTTGTTTCGTTGTAAATTCCAAAATTGATACCGGTAAGTCATCATAAGCTTTTAACGTTTTTGTTTCGTTGTAAATTCTAGTGAGTTAAGGGTGAATTCGACCTTGAAAGAGAATTGTAAGGTGGACGCGGTGGACTGTAAGGAATCTTCTTTCCGCATATTATGCACACGTACCATCAGAGCGACCAGTCGATATCCTGCCATTGCCCTTGGGCACTTCTGATCTGCTTATACAGCCTCCGCGAAAGGGGATTTGCTGAATATATCCAGAAGAGCACTCACCTGTTTCGAAATCTCTTACAATACAATCAAGTATAGAAAAAAATATAATTAGCATGGGATCTAATTTAAAGTAAAGTTAACAACTAAACATGTTAAAAACATTATATAGTACAGTTGAACTCGATCGGTAAAGTAAAATAAAATGAATAATTAACCTTTATTTTATGTTGCATAGGCCTTTCGATATGTTTATGTCATCTTCATGGTATCTTGATATACTGGCGTAGATGCGTCGATGATTAAAAGTGAAACTGACATTGTTTTGTATTCTCGTCATTCTGATAAAATAATCAAAATCTTCAAAAAGCTTTATTAAAAACATAAACATTTACACATTCTCCCAACTTCCTGCTCCTTCTTGCGTCTTCCCCGTTGTGCTATAATCAGGGTCAGGATTTTTAGGTGCGCAGATTTTCGTAGGGGAAATTACAGGTCAAGTGAAAGAAACAACAACGTGAAACATCGTCTCTAGTTGAGAATTGACGAAATTCTCTAGAACTTCTTTTTCTTTTTCTTAGGACATTTATCCCTTTTTCTCCACCGTGCGCACAATCCTTTTTCCCCTCTTTTGTGTATTTTACTGCACCTTCTTTATAATCTTCTAAATCGCATTTCATTGTTCATAACTAGGTTTCGGATCTTTATGACATGTCATATTTTTATCCTGATCTCGTCGCAAACACAAATTAAACATGAATTTCATAATTTTTATCCTAATCGGACCATATAAAGTCATATTTTGGTCATTTTCAAGGTCTTCGTCATATTTCTGTCATATTTGTAATTTAACGTCATATTTCAATTATAAATTCTTTAGAAGAGCACAATTATGAAGTACTGTATGTGCACCAAATTGTCGACTTAATTTTTTTCCGAAAAAGAGTCAAGAATATTTTGGTTTACTGCAACTGAAATGAGAAGGGACAAAACAAGTAAGAGCACAATTACCTCTTCCTCCTTGTTGTTAACAACTTCCAATAGACATTTTTTTACAAGATTTTCAGTTCACATTTGCAGTGGTATCTGGAAACGTTAACATATTAGAAGTTCTGTACAAGTAAAACTTAAAACACCTGTAAAGTTGTTAAAAAGTGATTATCTAATTGAATTAATGTGATGTAATAATTTAGTGTCATTAAACGTTTTAATTTGGAAAATTTATTTTTAGAAAATACGTTCTTTTACGAGGCCATATTTCGGATTTTTAGTCATATTTACTCATTTTTAAGATCATATATGTAATCATATTTTCCACTTTTTTAGGTCAGAAACTTCCGAACCCTATTCATAACCTATGACTTTTGAGTAACATTGTTTTTATATTTCACTTTTATTATCTTGGTTTCGTTCCAGCATCTAACTTTCAATGAACTTTTCATCAACATCCAGTGAACGTTTGAATAGTTAAACTGTCCGGTTTCGGCAAACGTGGGGAGAAGGCACATCTGCAGCAACCAGGGCCCGGATTTTAATGACATGTCATCTTTTTATTGATGCTGCATAGAAATTGCCAACTTGTAGATAAATCCTAATCACGGCCTCTAGATTATAGAAATACATTTTTATTAGGTCATTTTTTGCAATTTTATATTTTTAGGGCATTTATTTCAATTTTAGGTCATTATTTTGTCATTTTCGTGTCATTTGCTTCCTTATTTAGTCATTTTCATGTATTTATATTGAGTGTATTAACCCTTTTTTCGTCGCTAGCGGTGCTGTCTTGGAAGTGTTGTTTGTTCAATGCAAGAAGGAAAAATTTGGCGTTAAAGTGTTGACATGTCTCAGTCGGAAGTGAGAATCAAAGAAACGCGAAATTTTTTATTATATTACTATTGTTATTAGTAGTAGGGGGCGGATTTCTATGACATGTCATATTTTTCCCCTTCGCATTATTTCAGGTTTCCGACTAATTTAAACCCGATTCCAAGCATCCTGGTGAAAATGGAACAGCTTTATTTTGCATATAACTGTATATTTAGGAAATTTTCAACTATTGTAGCATATTTAGTATGAATATGCATATTTAGGTCATATTTTTTTGCATATTTGTGTGCATATTAAAGAAATTTTGAAGTTTCATATAATATTTTGCAGATTTTGCATTAAAATGATACTTTTTGAGAATTTACGGATATTTTAAATAATTAACACTTTATTTTAATAAGATGTATTGTAATGAAACTTAAAAAAATATAGACAATGTGTAAGTGGTAAAGTCATATTTTAAATTTTATTGGTCATATTTTAATGTTTTTAGGTCATAAATGCATCCATATATCCTATCCGCCCCCTAATTATAACTAATGGCGGCGCTATGCTCCACCCTGAAATTCTGTACCCACTTTTCAGGTTTTATATACGTCCTGAATATTATTAGTTTTTAGTTAGGATTAGTTTTTTTTATTCATAACTCTAGTGTTACAACGAAGTTCTTTTTTTTTTTCAAATGTTAGAAATCAGTGGAGGTCATGCCCTTGGAGATTTTATGCTGTAACAGGAAAAATTGAATGCCTAGACAAAAATCTCCTAATAAAAGTTGCTTGTATATGTCCCCTCTATGCACAAGTAAAATATTTCGGTGTTATTATTCTGTATATCCATCGTGAATAATGAAGTCATGAAACCACATTGTTGGTACATGTAGAGAAAGTAAACATACTATATAAAACCCCTGAGAAAAATTCCTACAATGATTTAAATTAAGCTAAGTCACGCTAATAAATGATTATTAAGTATTGAAATACAATATGCTATTCATATTCCAATTGGAGAGTCGTTTTCTCAAAGCTGTTCGCATGAACTCCACAATAAGAAGGGGAGCGCCGTACAAGACCGAACACTTCTCCGACACCGGTGTACTGCGTGCAGTATCCAGACTACACAAAGGCGCTACTCCATAAACTTGCATTTATGCATGCAAACTATAAGTAGAGGGCGGATTATGACATGTCATATTTTTCTCCTTTGCATTATTTCAGGTTTCCGACTAATTTGAACCCCATTCCAAGCACCCTGGTGAAGATGGAACAGCTTTTATTGTGCATATAACTGTATATTTAGGAAATTGGCAACCATTGTAGCATATTTAGTATGAATATGCATATTTAGGTCATATTTTTGCATATTTGTGTGCATATTAAATAAATTTTGAAGTTTCATATCATATTTTGCAGATTTTGCATTAAAATGATACTTTTTGAGAATGTTGAGATATTTTAAATAATTAACACTATATTTTAATAAAATGTATTGTAATGAAACTTAAAAAAAATATATACACAATGTGTAAGTGGTAAAGTCATATTTTAATGTTCTTTAGGTCATAAATCATGCATATATGCTATTTTTTACGTCATAGAAGTCCGACTTGGCACCAGAGTCTGCCACCTGCTTGAATTTGAGAGCCTCAATAAACAACAATATAATCCGGCAGACCACAAAAGGATGTGCCGAATATATATATATATATATATATATATATATATATATATATATATAACTGCAGCATACAACAAAATAAGAGGCTCTTTGCCAGAAGCCGCTAAGCGTCATCCGGCTAATTTTGGCAGGCCCACAATGTAATAATTAGAAGAAAACAATCCTCTATCTTTGCCAAACGTGCCTAACGGTCTTACTGTGTCTGAAATGCGCTGATATCTGCCAAAGAAGGTTCGCATTACAAGAACCATTGTGATGTGCGAACCATATATTATTACGCGACGAAATCTGAATATTTCTATATTTAGCGACGACGACAGGACATATTTACACGCAGGAGGAATTCCATTAATCAATTAAATGTACCGGTACCTAATTGTTATACCTATGAAATAATGAGCAGCATTCTATAAACACTGGTGTAATAGTACATTCAGCTACAAGTGTGGTGAGTGGGTCATTGGATAATCGACGAAGGACTTGAAAGACAAGTCGAAGGCGAGTCTTTTAAATTTTCGAGATTCTTTAATTTACTTAACGCGTGTGTATTGCATGCTATTTTTTCCACGAAAGCAAACAATAATAAAACTAAACTAAACTAGGTGACTCTGCATCCCTAGAGACTAAGCTGATTGCTGCGACACCTACCATAGGCAGATGGCAGCATTGAGAGCATCTGGTCTGCTTGCCGAAAATCACAGCTGTTAATAATGGTTTTCACTCAAGTATTTTCTCATTCTGTATCACGAAGCTGAGTGTACCCCGTTCCAGACACCAACTTCAGAAAAATCCGAGAAGGTACCGGGGATCGAAACCGGGCCTGCGGATCCGTTACCGGATGCAAATCAGGTACATACGTGAAATCACTAAGCTGTTCAAGGCGGCAGTTGCCAGGGTATCAACCTAAAAAACAGTTTTAATCTTGGTAGCTATCGATATATCGATTATTTTCACGCAAGTGCAACTAGTCGCATCATATTCAGCGGCTGGATGAATTAAACCTTTAGTCAATGTTATGAAATAAGAAGGAAGTAAAGACACAGGAAAGACGAAGGAAATAGTTCAACTAGCAAATATGAATGTATTCCACGTCTGGAATAATAAATATATCAATGGTTAGATGGTTTGATGCAATGAATCACGTGGGCAGCAAAGAAGACCAAAGACACAGGTAAGTTACCGACATTGGGTGCACGATTTTCGAGATTTTACCAAGATAGCTTGAACAGGAAATGGATGAAAATAATATTATCGTCTAATATAGATGATTAAATCAGGTATTGCAGTCTCGTTAGACTACTATTTTGAAACGTCTGTTTTTTCTCAAAATCTGACTACGGAGTTAATCACCTACAGCACTTATCCCCTCAAATATCCTATGAGTTTCAAACGATAAAGATTGTTCACAGGAAATAAGATCATCGGCCACCAGGGACTACTATGGGAAACTCAAGGGAAAGGAATAAATTGAAATGGGAGACTTCTGAATAGCTTTTCAATCATTTTAAATTACAAGTCTCCGCCAGAAGCTCAATCGTAAGCTGATGAAATGTTTACACAGGTGTCTGTATGTTATTCACGAGCCTTCCCGCAGTTAAGTGTAATTCAGCATTAGCTATATAAATATCTCCACACTCAACTGTTACCCAAGGTTCTGAATGTGCAGTTGGCGGCAGAATATGTAACTAGTGCTAGGGCATCCATTCGTTGCCTACCGTTTTTCCCGGGACTCTCTCCTTTTTTTACTAAATATCCCGCTGTCCCGAAAGTTTTATTGGGGAAAATCAAATGTCCCTTTTTTATGATTGTGATTAGCCAGTGTGTCTCACGCTACATTAAATAAAGTTACAACAATGAAGGTCTTACTCATTGTAAAAACATACATTCATGAAGTAATATGTGCTGACTTTTATGATAAATTAAAACAAAAAATGCATTTCTTGATAGAATACATAAAAGTGAAATGTACAGTGACAATGAGACATCGATTTCTGTTTAATAAATTATCTACACCAGTCTGCAGAAGAAAATTAAGAAGTCATTTGGGATAATTTGTGTGCATGACACAAAGGTAAACTGTAAATATCCCAAAAATTTGTGATTGAAATTTTTGTCCCCTTTTTCCTTAACTGTCCCAGGTTTTTTCTTAATTGAAATGCCCCTTTTTTATACAAACATTATACGGACACCCTAAACTAGTCAGGAGCAAATTTAATTGTACGATTATTATTGCATATTATTTGATTGGCCCTTAGTACATGTTATAAAAGTAAGCCAATAAATTTCAGGCCAAAGGTAGTCTATATATATGGTGTGAGACTATAATATGATACGGAGGATGAGGGGGAAATAGAATTGAAAGGAGGAAGATAATGATGAGAGTGAGGGGGAGAGAGAGTGAGAGGGAGAGCGGGAGAGAGTGTGTAAGTGAGAATGAGAGAACAAGTTTTAACATCTCTTAAAGTGTTTTAAGTCTTACCTCACTACAGAATTCTTGGAATGGGCACGATCTTGGATGGCGGGTGATCCCACCGTCAGCTTGCAAAGGTGAAAACCAGAGTTGCATTCCGGCCCAGGACACATTTTCCTGTAAAGAATTCAATGTTTTAACATTGTGGTTGCCAGCTTCATGTAATAAAATTAATGTCGTAACCAAACTTTACTTCTTGTATTATAAAAATATTTCTTAGTCTACCTAAATTTTAAAACTGTAAAGCACTTGCAATGGTATAATTTAGACATACTCTTGAGGTAAAAATAGCTTTTCTTTTATCTACAAACCTTTTGTATCTACATTACAGTACCGTTTATTAAACTGTTGACACTATGCCGTGAAATTACAATGAAACGATCAGGAATCATGAAGAAAAATACGTCGCAAATATTGTTTAATTTGTTTTCTGAAGAACACTTTTCTACATTTTTATAACTCACAATGTTCCATACAACGAAGTTTATATAAATCTTTAAAATCTTCATAATAATTTCTGAAGAGTTGGGTGAAGGAATCTAAGCATTTTTGTACTAAAATTATTTTGTAGTAACAGTTTATTAAAGACATTTGTGGACTTTAAATAAATAGAACTATATACAAAATACTAGACATCCTGCTTGAATGTGCAGGAACAAAGAAATGGACAGAAATGTCTATTGACTAGAAATTATTAAATTAATACGATTAAGAAAATTTGTAACACAATAAACGTAAGAAAATTGGAAAAAATAGGCAAAATGTTATTTTTCGATAGAAAACAATGGCTACGAAAAGTAGAGGGGATGAGTTAATTGTTATAATAGTAATGTAAGTGATAGTGAAATCATTAATCATTGTTACAATACATGTTTTATAAGTTTAGTTTTTTTTATAATTACGTTTGTACATTTTTCACACATAAGTAAGTTTTGTACAATAAAAACACTTCGGATAAACAGAAATGTAATAAAGGGTCTTTTAATTAGTTATGAATGAATGAGAATAAACCATACTACACTAATGTATAGTCAATTTAAAAAAATATTTACAATATCTATAAAAAGCAACGCATATCAACACGAGACTTGTATTTTGTAAAAATTTAAGAATATTACGGTATCTTTTCATAAGTCAAGAATATGTTAATTTTTTTATAAGATGGGAAATTCCTCCCTCTGCAAAGGAAAATTAGAAAGGAAGCGTTTGAAGCAAACTATCTGAAATAAACTGTATAGATTTTAAGAAAAATGTGACTCTTTACTTTTTTGTTGTTTTAATTTACTTATATATTTATTTATTTATGTTTTTATGATGTATCAAAGATACAAAAACTACAATTTAAATTTTAACACAAAAAATTACAAATTTTTTTTACATAATGTACTATAAATATCTGGTATCTGGTACCTGGTACCCTATGATCCCCAGGTGGGGCTAAGGGGCCTCCAAGTGGAGGTTTCATTACCTATACTAACTTTTATATGCTTATTTTCCGAGAGACGGTAGAGGGACAGGTGGTAAGCCCATCGCCTCGCAACCCACCTCTGGAAACTAAGTATTTCTGGGACGTGAAAGGGCCGAGAAATTTTGTCCAGAGGCTCTAATTTAGGCTTGGAGTTCTTTTACGTGCCGTAAATCTACGACACGGGACCCCCAGCTTAAAGTCCCTCCCGGAGGACTCCGTGCCCAGGATTTTTACGTCCTGAAAAATCCATCGACCGCGGCCGGGTTTGATCCCGCGCCCTGCGGATCTAGAGGCGGGCACGCTACCTCTAGACCACCGCGTCCGACGTACTATAAATATAATATTCAGAAAATACGCCCGAATGAGCAAGGTTTCTCGCGCTCGGGTGCAAGTCCAAAAGAGAGCAGAGTGAAAAAGGAGGAGAAAGGAAGAGCAAAGTGAAAAAGAAGAAGAAGAAAAAGAGAAAAAATGTGATGTGACTTATGTAACATACAACAAAGTTTTAAAACAAATACTTAATAGAAATACAAAACATAAATAC
Organism: Ectobius pallidus; assembly: GCA_964059195.1. Classification (NCBI taxonomy): domain Eukaryota; kingdom Metazoa; phylum Arthropoda; class Insecta; order Blattodea; family Ectobiidae; genus Ectobius; species Ectobius pallidus. The sequence goes on from CAXKWD010000011.1 coordinate 31,185,838, forward strand.
CTAGAAGGTAGGTGGTAATAAATTACAGATAATTTCTTATGCTCCTAATAAATTTAGTGATAAGGTATGCTTAGAGCGCAGGGTGCATTCTGATTACAGAGTTATAAAAGCGAGGACTAAAATTAATGCTATGTTTTAATCCGGCCGCTGTGAGACATTTGGGTTCTGCTAAACCCATACTTCAAAAAAGGACCACTTCGTTCATAGTGATAGACCCTGGAAGAGGAAAAACATGAAACGCAGTACAAAAATATTGCAGGATGAAAAGCCCATCTGATTTTGTCCGATTGTCAGTTCTACAGTAAAACGCACCTGATAGCAATCAACAACGGCAACAAACACCGTGCAAGCTACTTAGAGTAGGCAACCTGAGTTTTGATGGACTCACTTTCACTGAGATTGACAAATACAAACCGGAATGGAATTGAAAGTGATAGATCTGTTTGAAGTCTGGTGACACAAAGCCAATGTACGACAGCTCTGCATTAAATTTACATTGTTGCTATGACCACAGACTGGGCTAATGGCTTCGATGATACGAGCGATGAATTATGAATGCACAGGGACAGGTTTCCCTTCACACCCGTCCACTCTGCGACTTCACAAAGACCATCACTTGTCACATTTTCTCTTAGTTTTCGCAATTTTAGGTGAGTAGCCTACATATCAGTTTAAATTATAAACGCACATAATACGAAGGAAGAGTTTAAAATTACTATAAATACGGCCCCAGAATCTTCTGTATTACGAGGCGCGTCCATAAAGTATGTTTCCCTGGGGCCGTTTACAGAAACAAAACACAATTTCAAGGAAATATTTATTGCAACCGACACAGCCAGTGTTCAGCTATTTTTCAACATATTCGCCACCAGAATTGAAACATTTGTCTTACCGTGGCACCAACTTTTGAACACCTGTGTCGTAGACGTCTGCTGCCAGGGATTTGAACCACTGAGTGACAAACATCTCCGTCTCTCTGTCATACTCTGTAATTCCTTGTCATTCCTTTAGGTGTAGGAAAAGATAGAAATCACTGGGAGCGAAGTCCTGGCTGTAGGGTGGATGTTTAAACACCTCCTACCAAGTCTCCTGCAGAAGTTCGGCTGGGAGGTGTTTAAACATTCACCCTAAAGCCCGGACCTCGCTTCCAGCGATTTCCATCTTTTCCTACACCTCACAAAATGACATAGAGTTAAAATCCGACACCTGCCAAAAATAAACTTCGGATCGAACTATGAACCTCCCGAATACGATCCTCAACGCCAGTGACTGAGCTATCCTAATCGGTGAAAATATTCAAGAAAAAACAAGAAAATGCAAGACAGAGAAACACAGAAAAGTTCAAGTACCGGTACATATATCCAGGAGCACATGTTAAGCGGACAGAGCTGGAGAAATATCTTGGCTTTACAGTTGTACCATACTAAATACCCCTTATCGTCCAAATGTTGTCACTGAATAGATTCATCATCTTCCGTGTAATAACTGAAATGAAGCCTAGTGTGAATAGATGGTAATTAGAGGGCCAAAAATAAATCGAATATTAAGTTAAAACAGGACAAGAATTTGTTGCTACGAGTATTTTAATCTCCTAGTGAGTTAAGATAAATAAGGAAATCTGAACTGAGGACATTTCCTCGTGACTGAAAAACCTATGCCGCATCTTTTTGTTGGATGTAGCTCTGGCTGGAATGATAAATAAGCCCGTGTTATTTCTAGCTTGTTTGCGTCCCCTTGTTATTTAAATGTAATTGCGCGCATACAAGAACTTGTTATCATTCTTTTTCTCTTTTCTTCGTGCTGTATTTTCTTTAAAATTTCCTCAGACTATTAAAGTTAAACCAACCAAGCTAAGCAACATCATGGCAACTTCGGCGGATATTCCTTTTCCTCAATAAAGTGATATCTTATTCTATTGAGGAAAGTATAAAATATATTTTATATCAAGAACGCTATGCTATCGTATCAGAGTTCCCGAACAGACTGGAATTACGTGTGAATGAGCGCATTTGAATGATGTAATCTTTAAGAGTGGAAATAAAGAACACGTCAGAACGTTCTGAACATTACTATTCAGAATTAAGGACAAGAGAAAAGAATCTGATCTGAAACACATATGAAACTATAAAATACAATTCCCGTAAAATATTATAATGCTGCTTCCAGAAGAGATGTACCGTACTTTTTCGGACTATAAGACGCTCCGGACCATAAGACGCACGTTGGTTTTAGGATGGAAATTTAAGAAAAAAATTAATGTGATTCTAAACGAAAATTTTTAAATATATATACTTAATTGCATACACAAATCATGAATTTTTACAATGAATACAGTGCTCATTGTCAGGCTGTTTAGAGGTCATTGCCTTCATTTAGACCACCCCACAGAGACAACTCATTTTGTATGAAAGAACTCAACATTCCTTTCTTTTCAGCTTGTAAGCCTGGCTTCCTGCTACCCTTATTTTACCGATTGTGATTAGTGCACTGATGTACAGTCTGTGCCAAAATTTGCAACTAACTTATCCTTACAACACTTTATTTATGATTATGGTATTACCGGCAATATTTACCGTAATTTTAATTTCATTTAGTTTATTTAGGACCATTAGACGCACCCAACTTTCAAGACTGCTTTAAAGTTAAAAAAGTGCGTCTTATGGTCCGAAAAATACGGTAATACTTTATTTCCAGAATAAACCTTAACGTACTGTGACAATGGTGATATACGCATAAGTCACTGCGTACAGAGTCTCAGAAGTGATTAGAAGATCAAGAAAAGAGGGCGTGTCTTTATTACTTTTTAGGAGGAGATAAAGAAAATTCGATAAATATTAAGTGAATCAGATATGTAATTGGCTGATTTCAGACTCATCCTTATATGTTATTGGTCCAAATCGAAAGAAAGACATATTAGCTAAATAGTCAAGTAGAGCACAGTTCAAGTTTAAGATTTTTTTTCTGAGAAAAGTAATCATCATCATCTTCAGGGATTCAGCCTCGTAAGGCATTTTTCCGGTTTCATGCATTACACATTTGTTGTATCCATCTCTTCTTCGGTCTGCCAATGTTTCTCTTGCATATGGGTTCATAATTTAGTAAAAGTTTTATATGTTGTAATCTTCCATTCTTTCCACATGTTCTTTCCGATTGGTTCTTTATTGGTGTACCTTCTCAATTAGTTTAAAAATACTCAGTTCCTTTCTTATATCATCACTTATTTTGTATAGCAATGTATAGCTTGCAATACTCCTTAAAAATCTCATTTCTGCGGCTTCTATTTTTCTTCCTTCGTTTCTACGAAGCGTCCAACATTCCGAACCGTACAATAACATGGGTACTGCCATTACTTTATAAACATTAATTTTGTTTTTTCCTTGTAGCTTTAAGGTTTCTGTTTATTGTGTCACATGTATAGTTAAATTTCCATAGAAGAACTCATTTGCGACATAAATGGAGCATGATTTTTTTCGTTTTCACGCGAAGAACAAGCCGTTAAATTCTACACAGTTATACTACTTCCACTATTCACACATATATCATATGGTGATTTTTCCTATCGCCGTTCAATGGGTGAGAACTGCCATCTAAGCGCCTCATCAACAATATAATAATACATGAAAAAGCGTCCAAATCAATAAACAGTCATGGTTAGAGCGCAGACACTTATTTACTTCACTAGTACGGACGTGGTGTTACTCCTCGACTGACAAGGCCGCCTTTAAAAATCGGATGTAGTTAGCATGAACACCGTGAACAGCGGATAATGAGCGCGTGGGAAAGAAATTGATATTTCTAGGACATTTGTACCTTATGAGAGCTATAGTATAGGCTTAGCTGAGGCTGTAGTGGTGTAGACTGTAGAGCAGCGTTTCTCAACCTCAGAATATGGTGCAGATGGTACATAATTAAGATGGCTTAATATATCTGCTGATCATCGACTAAATTTGACTAATATTGAGCCAGATATCCAGGAACTCTGCAAGCTCAACCATCCCATTAAAAGTAATAACATAATTCCTAATTATATTATCAAATTGGTAATAAATATTTAACTGTCAATAGTTTACTTCCAATTCAATAACTGTGTTTCCGTTGAATTTAAAAAATGTATTTAGATTTATTTCGTTATAGTAGTGTGTATTTATTTCTCACAATGACCTATAATTAATACCCCAAATATTAAGAATATAGGCCTACATATAGCCTACTTTTAAAAATGGTATGTTTAATTAGGGGTTCGTAAAATTTTTTAGACATTTTAGAGGTCCTCAGGTTCAAAAAGGTTGAGAAACGCTGCTGTAGAGGAATATTTGTAATGGTAGCTGGTAGGTTTTGGAGATGAGAAATCTGAAGACCTGGGTTCGATTCCAGCTCAGGTCAAATTTTCCTCTACAGATCGGACAGTCGTTAATATATTTAGCAATAGGTTAATTACAAACAATAAGCACATGCATGTTTGTTCTACAAAGTGAATTAATCGAATATGGATATCGAGTTGTAATTTAAACCAAGGGAATACTGAGGGTATTTAGGGTAACGGCGTGGCCACTTTATTAACGCATGATCGGCGGGAATTTGGTTTGGATTCCAGTTTTATGTATAATTTATTAAAACGTTGCAGCAGCAGCAGCAGCAGTGGAGGCAGATTAATCAACTAAACATGTTACATTGTTTGGAATTCACCACAAGCATTCCTGCAGTGTGCGCGACACAAGGAAAATGCATGGCTAGTAGTTAATTGTTAATTCATGACAACGGTCTCATTAACATAAAGCTGCCTCGTCTACTATGTGCTACATTCTGCCATCTTATTGCATTTTTACGTGCACATTACAGCATTAACGCTAGCATTGCAAGACCCTAAAATTGCTTAGAACTGCATTGTAAAGATGGAAGTAATCCTAGGGAAGACAACTTTTTAAAATAAATACAGTAGTAAAAACGTTAGCGGAGCGTCAGCACCTTTGCTGGATTATAATTAGACCTGGGATTTTAAAGCAAATGCATATTTTGTTCCTTATGAAATAACATGACAATGTTTAAATATGTGGACGTTTCATGATAAATGATTTACATTTATAGAGTTCTATAGTGCCCTAAAATGCCTATTTGGACCTTTAGAGCCTATTTTACTATTTTAGTGCGTAAAATGCCTATTTTGTACATTAAAAAAATTCAACTTCTGTAATTTTTACAATCTTATAGTAGACATCCCTCAATGAAAAACAGAATAGCAGAGGTGGGTTTTTCACAGAAACTTGATTATTCCAAACAATTGTCGCTAAAGGAATGCTGACTGACTGGGGAGGGGGAGGATTGTGGGGAAAGGTTTACTGTGTCAAGTCACCAGTGAAAGAACATCTGTTTAAGTGAATATAGTTCGTGATGCCTAATTTTTCAGTTAATTCTGTTAAGAATAGGTATACTACGTTTCTTGCAGTAAAAAAAGGGCACGTTACAGTTTAAGTGTATATTTTAATATTTGAAAGTCTATTATCTATCTATTTACACATTTTTAAAGCATATTTTAAGTGCCTATTTTCTCTTTTAAAAGCCTATTTACTTGTTTTAAAAAGCCTATTTAAAGTGCTAAAACTATTATTTAGAACCTAAAATCCCAGGTCTAATTATAATGTATAATATAATTTCCATTTTTTAATTTGTTTGTCTTACGTCGTCCCAGCATCTAGATAACAGTTTATTGATATCAAAAACACAATGTTACAAAATAGTACATTTTGCAACGAACCTATTATCACATTTATTAAGACACGAGTTTGTATATGAAACGAGCGAAGTGAGTTTAATCATTTTCATACGAGTGTCTTAATTACCATTATAGGCAAGTTGCGTACGACCGTTTTTGTTCTACCATAATTAAATGTTTAGGTTTTGAGTTTTTACATTCAACGAGACGGCTGATCTCAGCAATCAGCTGTCTGTAAGCTCTCGTCGTTCTCATCTTTTGTGATAGATGGCACTGATGGCTTTCGGCGAAATCGGAGCTTCTCTTGTCGTCTTAACCTCAATCCAAGGGACCTTACAGCACGAAATGAGCTCAATTTAAAAAATATATTAAAATTAACACGAACAAAATTTATTTTATTTTATCAAAACTTGGATGATGATGATGATGATAATGATAATAATAATAATAATAATAATAATAATAATAATAAAATTTTATCTTTCTAAAATAATAAATGGTTTAATCTCATTAATTAATTAATTAATTAATTAACTCTTTGCCTTATATAAAACGTCCCTTTGCGCATGATTTTCATTATTTTAAACTGATATCTTGCAATATGTTTCATTATAAGTTACATATGGGGGAAATTGATCTAAGTTTGCTTGTGAAAGTAGTGGTTGAGGCACTGCGCTACAAACCGGAAGATCGCGGGTTCAATCCCCGAAGAGGTCGTTAAGATTTTCAATTGGCGTAATCCTTCTGGTGGCACCATAGCCCTGGACTCAGCCTCCAACAGAAATGAGTACAGGAGCAATCTTGGGGGTAAAGGGAGCCCGTTGCGTAAGGCTGAATATCCAAAGTGTGGGAGCCTCAACCTCAGGGCCTTCAGGGTCTATATAGGGATCACTTTACTTTTTTACTTTACTTTTTTGCTTGTAAAATAAATGAGTAGATTAGCTTTTACAAAATCTTTACTTTTTTGCTTGTAAAATAAATGAGTAGATTAGGCTTTTACAAAATCTGTATACTGTTTTCAATTTAGTATGAAAAAATATATCATTTTTTACTTTGCAAAGCTCAATACAACACTAGAAACCTAGGATAAATTTAGTTGCCATTATATTCTATAACTTCTGTGCATAATTCCAAACGACTCTAAGCAGAACTGTGGTAATGTTAAAGGTAGCCTACTTGTTAAAGGTAAGTATGTGATTAGGAGAAAACTGCATCATTAATAGATCTTTTGAATTTGGAGGCTGTTGCATTTCAGTAATCTAATCTACCTATCTTCCGGGCAATAAATAAAAGTTAACGAATTAATGATAATAATTATCACGTTTTGGATGTCCGGTAAAAGTGCATATATAGGCTAGTGTTTCAGGGGAGTTTGATATGTCTACAAGAATGCATTTAAATAACCGATAGGACCTTTATAGAAGCAAAAGTAAACATTTCATTTTTGGGGATAAATTTTAAAAAATTGAGGTTTGTTCGAAAATTATATTTTCAGTTCAGTTTAAATGGAAACCGGTTTTACCGGGGAAATACCCTGATTCTTTGCAATTGCATTAAAGGCTGTTCCTTGCTTGTTTGGTATATGGTTATTTAACGACGGGGATGTACTGCGACTTAGGCAGCCTATGACCGTACCCGGTGTACCGGAATTTTTTCCCGCAGGAGTTCTTTTCTCTCTCTCTTTCTCGAATCCTATGCCCCCATGTTGGGGCGAAGGGCCTCCAAGTGGAGATTTCTGTTTACCGATGTGAATTTTGTTACGCATATTTTCCTAGAGAGGGCAGAGGGACAGGTGGTAAGCCCATCGCCCCTTAACCCCCCTCCGGAAACTAAGGTATTACTTGGAAGTGAAAAGGCTGATAAATTTTTTCCAGAGGCTCTAATTTAGGCTTGGAATTCTTTTACGTGCCGTAAATCTACGACACGGGACCCCCAGCTTAAAGTCCAGGAGTTCTTTTACATGCCAGTAAATCAACTGACATCGGCCTGTCACATTTACGCACACATAAATGACATTGACCTGGGCCGGGATCGAACCCGCAACCCTGTTCCTTGCTGTAAGGGCAGTAGCAGTAGTAGTGTTATGAACATAATATAAAGAGTGACGAAGTAAACTACCAAAATAAAGTATAATTATATAATGGCTACACTTGTTTAATTATAATTGAGAACTGCGCTTTCCTTGGATCCTGAAGAGGATATCTACTAGACGTACTCGATGTGTACCTGTTGCGCATTCTCTCTCATGGCGATGCTAAATAATTCCACCACCAATCTGCATTTTATGGGCGTGTTCGATTGATTGCGGCGGAAGCGCTGGTGGAAATAAATTTTATAACGCCTGAGACCTCACTGCAGGTTTTAAAGGATAGCATGGAGAAACTTCAAAGCTTTCCCTGGTCATCGAAATCCCCATCTTCATCCACTGCTATGCATTATACATCAAACTGTATCAGCTATAGGTAAAGAGAATAGGTGAGACATAGAGAGACAGGTGGGCACTTGTGAAGGAAATAAATGTAGGGAAAATAGCAATAAAGGAAATGAAAAAAGGAGGGAGGAAAATGGAGATATAAAAAAGATCCAGAAGTTAATAAAGGAAAAAATTAGTAGGAATGAGATGAAAGAAGAAAATTGACGAAGGTAACATAAGGAAATGCATGATAAAAAAGAAATAAACTGGAAAAGAATAAAAATTGTCACAACAGAAATAACAGTCAAATACACATTATGCCGTAGATAATAAGTCATTAATCTTAGTCTATACGAATTTTTAAAACCAAATAAAATTTTAACTGGCTATTTTTGCAGAAAACACTAGTCACATATGCTCTTTCTGCAACAAAATAACAACAAGTTATACTTGACAAGGGCAGCTTTTATGCTAACGGTAGTATCTAACGTATTCTTATATGCCTTTTTCTACAAGATGGCAAGAAAATTTCATCTTTCAAAAAGAAAGTGACAATGGCTACAAATTCAATTATGTTATGATATTGTAAATGCTTCATCGATCTAAGAATACATGGCAGCCAACATAAGATGTAAAAAAGTGGGTTTAATATGACGCTAAAATATATATACATAATAAGATTTAATTCATTTTTTTTAATTATACTTAAGATTATGTCTTAGTAAACTTCTATATGGCCTTTAAGGTGTCAAATTTGGAACACATCACCAAAATTTTGATTTTCGAACTTAATCACTTCCAACACTAAAATTCAAATAGGCAATAGCTGGATTCAAGAAGGCAGTAGGAATATTCAGTTTGCCCGGTCTATTAAACATGTATTGTTATGTAATTGCTAGGGTTCGGATGTTTATGATATGTCATATTTTTTATCCTGACCTCCTAAACACAAATTAAACACGAATTGCACATTTGTTATCCTAATCGGACAGTTTTTATTTTGCATATAAAGTCATATTTTGGTCTTTTTTGTGATCTTCGTCATATTTTGGCCATATTTTTTAATTTAACGTGATATTTCAGTTATAAATTCGGTAAAAGAGCGCAATTATACAGTGTACATACTACATGGTCGAGTTAAATTTGAAATTTATTCCATTAATGTAATGTTAAGCCAAATTAATAGTAACTTAGAATTTTAAATTAATGCAATTCATATTTTATAGGGTTTACAAAATATTACGAGTATTAGAAGCTGATAAAGCGAGCAAACAGGAGAAAATTCTTTAGAAATGTAAGCTCATTACAAGTAAAATTGTAAATGACCAAAACTGTTAAAACGTGATTATCTGATTGAAGTCATGGGATGTAAGAATTTAGTTTATTTAAACGTTTTAAATTGGAACATTTATTTTTTAAATACGTTATTTTATTAGGTCATATTTAGGGCTTTTTGGGTCATATTTAATTATTTTTAAGGGCATATTTTTAGTCATATTTTCCACGCTTTTAGGTCACAAACTTCCGAACCCTAGTAATTGCAATATTATCGTGACAATATTCCACATCAAAGGTCACATTTTTCTGATATGACTGTACTCTGAACATCACTTTGCGATGAACAAGGAATATATACGCAGCTTATACGTAAGCTAAGTAATACCTTTTTGAAGCTACAAGATAAGGTAGAAGGCTTTTAATTTAACCAACCTCTAAACAAGAGCAGAATAAATATTGATAACCAATCAGCTAGTAAACATATTTCAAGCGATGGTGTAGTTATAAGGAGAGACGGAAATGAGAAGACCAGCTTCTCAAGAAAGGAGATTAGTATGGCGCATGCTCTGGCAAACATTGCCTTGTAGGCAGATACTTGGTCCCTCATTTCCATGGAAATTGGAACTCCGCTCCAGCGCTGCTCAATAAAATACTCCAGAGCTTTCGAATTAAAAAGAAATTTAAATTGAGACTTCGGAAAAGTGAGGACCCAAGTATTTTTGCTCCATATTACATGAGACACTATGTAGTTAGGGATGGACAAATATTGACCTATGATAAGCCGATTTTTGTAGCGCAATCTCCGAAAGTAGCCATCGTTCAGTGTTATGAACTTCTCGTTGCATAAACCTGTACTGTGCCGGGATCTAATCTCGGTGGACCCATGTGGAATATTTGTGGTGGACAAAATGGGGTAGGGAGGTTTTCTCGAGGTGCTCCTGTTTCCCCTGCCATGTATCATTCCACCGTTCCTCCATTCATTATAGTATGACCATTTGGTTGCAAAAAAAGAATTATTTATGTAAACCTGTACTGTGGAGTCTTTCAATACACTATTATATGCAAAGCGTCCCATTTATCTTGTGCACCAAAATTTTTTTACATAAAAATAACATTCGTGTTAAACGTTATTCAATTACCTATTTTACGGACCATAAAACGCATTTTTTTACCTTGAAAACAGAGCCTTGAAAGTTAAAATTAAAATTATAGTAAACTAGCAGGTGTCCGCGGCTTCGCCCACGATAATTAATTAAGTAATTAAGAGCAAAATAATTAAAACATAATAGTTAAAATAATTAATAATTATAACGAAACAGCTAAAAATCCGGCTTTGGAGTGCATTCCACGAATAAATGGGAAAAACTACCTCAGATTCGAGTTTCCTGCCCCAGAAAACCCCTTCATAGTGAGTTGCATCCAAATGGGTCAATGATTGCCGATTTAGGCCTACATTCATTATTGCTCTTCCGTCTACGTTGAAAAATTAAGATGTCTGCGTGCCTTGACATTACAAACAAACAAATCGACCAGGGGATGAGCTTACAGATGTCTTTTTTAGTAAAATATAGCCTGTCATAGGCCAATTTTCCTGAATTATTTATTTTGTATAGAGTTTTGTTTTCCTTGTTTTCCATTTTTCCTTATTGCACACAAACACTCATGCCCGAGGCGGGACTCGAACCCAAACCCTCCTTCACCACGGATCTAAAGAAGGTTCCAACTTAAAATAAGGACTTCCGAAAACCGAAACAAATTTTTACTTTTTGTGTGTTCCAGAGGCAGCAATAGGATTTTCTTATGAATTTGACATCAATGAATATGAATATGACAATAAAATAATTTTGTTCATTGAGAATTTCGAGAAAATTCCAGAATACGTTACTCTGAAGACATTTTCTGCAAAACAGTATTAACCAAATAATAATAATACAAATTATAGGGCAATAAAAATTTGGTTGGACATGAAAGATGTGTCTTCCATATAATTCGAACCTCCTGAACACGAGGCGCGGCAACTTCTCCGACAGCTGTGTACTGCGGGCAGTCGAATCAGAGTTTGCAGGCGTACTCATGTAAATTTGGGTGTATTGAAGATTTCATTGGTTTATGTTATATTATTTTATGAAAAAATGTTAATTACAGGGTGATGAAAGTATTTTATATAAAGTACTAGCAGGTGCACGCGACTTCGCTCACTATTATGTACTCAACTGCTAGATGTTTTATGTACATCATTTATTTAAAAGGAATAATTAACAGATATTTATTAACACTGACAACCTTTATCATAAATTGCACGAATAAACATTTTATTCTACATCAAAATGTGAATTGAGAAAATAATATTTTCCATGTCGAGCGTAGAGAAAGTTACTTGACTGAATCTCATTGTGCTTTGTTTTCAATGATTTCATTCTTCAATAATTATTTTCACAATTTCCACAATTTGTTAAAGCCCGGTATTTTATAGTTTCCAAAGCCCTATGTGAACACTGTAAACAATACACTGTTGTCTTGATAATTAAATTGCATTTGATTTTTTTCAGTATAGGCTTGTTTGAATCGCGTTACTTCTCGGGCTTAACTGGGTATGTGTGCAACATTTCGTGCAAATTGGTCAAGAAATGTAGATTTGTATAGGGAACATACATACGCACATACATACATACACACTTGCGATTTGGCTTGGTAGCAAGACTCACACTTTTATTTATTTATTTATTTTTGTTATAACATGTGACATCGGAACTCTCAAACTGTAAATATGTCACACTTCTTTTGTCACACTTCAATGTTTTTAATCTTTTTTTGTTAGGTAAACAATTGACAGCAGAACTCTCTAACTCTGCCTCATTTCACATTTCCGACTTTTCCCGTGGAAATATAAATAAGTATCATCGACTTTTAACTGCCTGTGTAATTTTGATACATATTTAATAAATCTTGATTTTTTGCTACATTTTTGTAAGATAATATTACACAAAAATCCGGTCTTTGAATATCACGGTTTGTTATTTTTCAACATTGAGTAACTCTCTTTATCTATATGTGTGTCCACTGCAGCTATGAAATATCATTAAATTTATTCAAATTACGCATATCTGCTAATCTGAATGAGACAATAGGAGCAGTGGAGGGAAAAAGTTGGGAAAGGAAAGAGATCCAGCGCAGAAATGTAGTTAGGTAGAAGTTCCTACAGACTATGATGTTGCATAAATGAGGCATTTAATGTTATCATGCGCCACTATGTCAACACTGTACGTGTGAATTGTAAAACCTCCCGATCTTCCAAGGATTTTATTCATGGCAGACCTTACGGTCCCCAAAAAGCTTTAGAATAATGGCACGCAAGTTTTCAAACCCTCCACCCTCGTGCTAATTTAAGACTTTCATTTTCATAACAAAACCGCTGCCACTCTATCACTGCTGATTATTCATACCAATATTAATGAGAGCATATACTAAGTTTTATCTCGAATATTTCACTAAGTTTACTTTTCCAAGGCTCAACATGTAACAAGAGCATTTAATCCTCTGTCTGTGCGACAATTTCTTGGAATTATTCTGGACAGTAAATGAATTAGTCCTCTGGAAAGATCGTATCTCCAAATAGAACTTTTCAAAGTAGCATAAATTGAATTTTGATGAGCGTATTGATTTTAGAACGTTCTTCTGACATCGCAGTCCCCTTCGTAGCGTTGTGATCAGAGGAGTAACGAGGGGGGGTTTGGGGGTTTGAGCCCCCCCCATTGATTAAAAAAAGGAAAATTGTACAATTTTTTAAAGTCTGATTATAAATTACTTAATACGAGTATAAAGCGTGGGAAGCTTAAAACTCGTTATTGTGCATCTTAATTTTTAAAATTCTCTGGGGGAGGCCCCCAACCCCCTCCCTGGGGGGTATTCCATACCCCCAGACCCCCCGGATGTTATAACCCCCCCGTATGGTCGGCCTGGTTACGCCTATGGTTGTGATGTACGGTTATACGAATAAAGGCAACGGTATTTAGTTGTGATAAGGGGCGATGGGCTTACCACCTGTCCCTCTGCCCTCTCTAGGAAAATAAGCGTAACAAAATTCACATAGGTAAACAGAAACCTCCATTTGGAGGCCCTTCGTCCGAACATGGGAGCATAGGATGAGAGAGAGAGAGAGAGAGAGAGAGAGAGAGAGAGAGAGAGAGAGAGAGAGAGAGAGAGAGAGAGAGAGAGAGAGAGATTTAGTTGTGAGTCAGCCGCCGTGAGAGAGAAATGCCAGAGAGTAGAGTTGATGGAAGATTTAGGGAATAACGCCCATCCGTACAAAAATTTAAGAGACCATGGAGTGGATATGTGTCCTTTCATGCTTCCAACTACAGCAATACATTATAACTAGAGTGTTATTAGTCATAAAAGAGTATGTGGTTGGACATAACTATTTGCTATTTACAAATTATAAGAAAGTATATACCAAGAATAAATAAAAATAAATGCATTCAAATACTTAATACAAATTACTTAATAACGAAATTGATGATATTAATAATCTCGAAGAAATATATTTTTATGTTTCACGTTATAGATCTTATAAATTGTATAATCTTTTATCATTCCAAAAGCAAACACTGACTCCCATAATAATTCTCCTCTTTATAATGTGCTCCGTCTATACAATCAATTGCACAAAATAGGCAATACAGATATATGTAATACTAACAATAAACGGTTTAAAAATATCTGTGATAAAAATTTGAAAACTTAAAAATAGTAATAATTAAAAAGTGATAGTTAAAATATACTGCATGTAATTTCAATTATTTAAGTCTTTCGTTTCCTCAAAACTATTATATTACTTATGTTTTGATCTGTTCTCTTCATTGTGTAATTTTCATATTGTATGTGTTTCTTGTTTCTTTTTCCGTTTTTTTAGTTGTAGTATTAGTTTAAATATTTTTAGTATTACATTTAGCATATCATATTAGTGTTGTAAAACTTGTGTAATTAATATAAGAGAATATTGTAATTGGTCAATGAGCCTGTTATATTCTCAACAAAATAAAAAATAAAAAATATATTCCAAGAAATGAAACATTTTGTGTTTTGGTTGTGTTTTATGAATACTGACTTTTGTTTATTAGAGCCTGTTATATTCTCAACAAAATAAATAATAATAAATATATATATATATATTCCAAGAAATGGAACATTTTGTGTTTTTGTTGTCTTTTATGAATACTGACTTTTGTTTATTATATTGTAAATTATATTACATGTAAATAAACTTGTGTTTTGTTTGTATTTTATTAATACTGACTTTTGTTTATTAGATTGTAAATTATATTACATGTAAATAAACTTATGTTATTTTGTCCCTCTGAAAGAATAGAGATGATGCTGAGGAACATTCCCGATGTCTTCCTTCTTTGATTAAAATAAATGGCTAGCCAGGTGGAGCCAGCAATAATAATAATAATAATAATAATAATAATAATAATAATAATAATAATAATAATAATAAATTCCATTGCTATCACTCCACCCTGTATATGGAATAATAATAAAAAAAATTAAATAAGACAGAGGATTAAGTGTAGGTTAGGAGAACTTCCTCTTGTGGAAGCTCTATTCAAGTAAGAAGAACATTTCTACTTAGTTCACGAACCAACTAACATAGCTTAAAGACTTAATACTTCACGTAGGAGAGGATTCGCTCTATCGCAAGTTAAAACCAACCAAGTCTTTCTAAGTTGATTGCACACTCAGAGACTGCCTCCGGGAGGCTTTGCCAGTCCTGACTTCTCTTCAAACTTCACTTGCCTCGAATTCCTTTTTGCCATCACCTTACTTCTTTCCAATCTTTTAAATGCTTTTCTAAACTGTGCTTTAATTACTTAACCTTATTTTCATTTAGCAAAAAAGGGGAACAAGTCTTATGTTTGAAGAAACACATTCTTTCTTTTGTGCAGCTTATTAAAGTTTTAAATTGGAGACAAGGCAATGTAAGACCAAGACAGAAAGCAGCTGCAAAGATTAGACAACTTTTCCACAAGTTGTGATGTGGAAGAAAGTAAGGCACTTACTAGAACTGTCGCACGCGTTTCATATTCCACCTTATTAAACCTGACCTTCCATATTATTTGATGATACCTTTCCATTTTCAATGTGCAAGACAGCAAAGGAAAAATATTGAGAAACGCTCACTTTTAGTTGTTCTTAAAACCATTTAATAATATAGGCATAAACATTATCGAATTACCAATGTAGAAACTACTTTCCTCAACCAATGGAGACAATAAGGTTCCATTTACGTTAAGAAAACTCACCGAATTAGCTCAAGCGATAGCGTCTGAGACATTTCTATCCCGTAGAAATAGAAGTTTATAATTATGTAATGCCCATATACATAAATCAAATAATTGGCTAAGTGGTTAAACCGCTGGGACCCGGGCTCGAATCTCGTTGGATCGATGTGGAATTTGTGGGGAACAAACTGGGGTAGGGGAAGGTTTTCCCAGGGTGCTCCTGTTTCCCCTACCATATGTCATTCCACCAAAGCTCCATTCATCATACTAAGACCATTGGTTGCAATAAAGTAATTATTATAGATATAATAATTATGTGATGCTCATATACATAAATACAATATGTATGTGGGTGAGTGTGGATTTTTTCCATAGTTTTCCTTAAGCCCGAATAACATAGTAATTCTGAGGAAATGTTTGTCCCAGGTTATCTATGTATAGTCTGTTCTCTGCACGGATATAATAGTGATTATGATGGAGAATTGGAGCTTGTGACTGCTTTGACAGATGTACCGATTCAATGGGTGACCCGATGCCAGAGAGCCCGCAGACAGACAATGCGCCAAACAACCAGCTTATATTATAATTAAAACAAGGAGCAACATCCTGCGATCAATATATCATACCCTAGC
Organism: Ectobius pallidus; assembly: GCA_964059195.1. Taxonomy (NCBI): domain Eukaryota; kingdom Metazoa; phylum Arthropoda; class Insecta; order Blattodea; family Ectobiidae; genus Ectobius; species Ectobius pallidus. The sequence continues at coordinate 31,202,155 of CAXKWD010000011.1, forward strand.
CTTATCTTCAAATTTCAACTTTTTAAACTCTGTAAAAAATATAAGATTGCAGAAATGCATTAATACCTTCTTGGGGATTCCAAACACCACCTTCCCAAGAAAAACGTCAACTTTACGTATCATTCAGACATTCAGACTTCACTCACCAAAGACGTCGATCCTTAATATAAAGCTGATGACAAATGTTTAGTTTTTTCTCAACTCAGAATAGCCGGTACATCGTTCGAACGAGTGGAGATAGTCAGATATCTGGGAGTAATAATTACAGACACAAATAATATTAAGGCAGAAGTTAAATGTAGACTCAAATCAGGAAACGCCTACTTTTATGCAGTTCAGAAACTTCTCGTCTTCTGTAAAGAAATCTAAAAATAAAAATATATAAGACTATTATCCTGCCGGTTGTGCTATATGGATGTGAGACATGGTCGCTTACTCTTCGAGAAGAACATAATCTGAGAGTGTTCAAAAACAGGGTGCTTAGGAAAATATTTGGGCTTAATAGAGATGAAAATGGGGACTGGAGAAAACTGCATAACGACGAGCTTCATAACCTGTACTCTTCACCGGATATAGTAAGGGTAATTAAATCACGGAGGATTAAATGGGCTGGACTAGTTGCACGCATCGGGGGGAAAGACATGTCTCAAAAGTATTGAACGGGAGACCCGAAGGGAAGACACCACTTGGAAGATCTAGACGTAGGTGGGAGGACAATATTAGGATAGATTTAAGGGAAGTAGGATCTGCGAGGGAGGGTTGGATGGAGTTGAATAGCGGGCTCAGGTAAGCACGGCAATAAAATAGATCATATTCCTTGCTGAGGAATTGTCTATTCCCATTGAGTAAGTAAGTATTATTATGGCCCGCCACCACTCCAGCCATAGGTCAATCCTCCAGTCCCAACAACTTCGGCGAGTTTGTTCCATCTGTCCTGTCTGTCTGCTCCTGATGTTTCCTAAGTACGGTAACTGGTGATTAAGCTGTTAGGTTCCAACATTTCCGATGGCAACGTTTTTATCCTATGTCTGCCTGCTATCTCGTGGGGGTCGTGTCTCCGAATCGGTATTTACCTAATTGACCGAGGAAAAACTCCTGAAAACCTCACTTGGATCGGCTATCACGAGGGTTGACTCGCGGCCTCCGAGATAATTCTAACAAGTAAGCATACTGCCTTGTCTTCTTGCTCGTCATGGCACCAGGAGATCAGAGATCCCTCCTAATGCATATGTCTCATATTCGGGTGTCTTAAATTTCATTATAACATAATAGGAAACTTCTATCATTTTATTATTATTATTATTATTATTATTATTTTATTGCGTATTCGCATTTGCAAGGGCCGAATTTACATTTCTTGGGCCGAGATTGAATCTACCAACTTGTGGACAGTAAGCCAGCGTCTAACCGACTGCTTCACTGAACACTACTGAAATGATTGTAAAAACATTTGTTAAATTAAAATAATCGAACACATTTTACAGGTTTACAGAGCTAGTATCGCCACTATATAATCCGAAAAGGTCAGCTAGCGTTAGAAACCGTGAGCGGAATTACGGGATGGAAGACCCAACCCATCCACGGCCATTCTAGGCAAGGTGATGCTGCAATGGTTTTCCACTGCCTTAATCGGAAAGTCGACGTCCCCACCTGGATTTGAACCTAGTACCGCTTGCACCATAGCCACTAGCGCTAGTAATGAGCTTTACATTAATGTTTGTCTCCTCTATGTCAGAAACAATTTCACAAATTGTACTGATGTGCGCAGTTATTCCACAAGATATATGAAACTTTTCAATACTCTCCCAGTAAGAATAAAGAATCTCCGTATATATATATATATATACCAATATTTCTGAGTGATTCTTTTTTCTATCTATTTGTAAATATCATATGAAGAACATAATCTAGAACCTTTGGATTATTTGTAGTATAAATACTTTTTAAAAAATAGTTCATCACTTGTTATTTTTTTTAGAAATTTTTACATCAGAAAGATATATATTTAAAAAAAACTATTAAAGTTACATCAATGATTCTAGATAGTGTTGTTCGGCAGTATCAAATATACTTGCATGCAAAATTTCACTGCAATATGTCAATAAATGTTTGAGTTATCAGGGAAACGGCACTTCAGGGAACAAAATTTGGCTGCCATTTTGTATTGATAGTTACCCATTAACTGTAATAGTTAAAATGATTCTGAAAACAGTACGCAACTGTAGAACTAGTCAATATAGAGCATGCCAGATTGCAAGGCTACAGAACAATTCATTGCTGAGGAAAAAAAAATCATGGAACTTCACCTATTTTCCAGCATCGAAAGCTGTATGTCCCCCCTCAAGCTCATTATGGTTGAAGTTACATACAAACATCAGTAAAAACTCTATTCAATTCATTTATTCAATAATACTGCAATAGATACACAGGAAATGTTTCTCCTACCTTCTGAAAAGTTTTGTTGGTGCTTATATCCTTTTTCGAGGGAGGTCTTAGTGACGAAACATGTATGATCTAGATTATCTAATATGTGGTAGGGTAGAATTAAAACTGTTACCAGCTTATTTTAGGACCGAAACTGTGAACCTGGAATGTAGAGGTAAATGGCTATTTTCTAACAGAATGATGGTACAATCTTCCCCAAAGTAATAGAGTACAGAAGCAATGTAATTTGGATGGGCGATGGGTCAAGCGGAAAAATGAACTCGAGTGGAAAATAACTCTAGAGAAACAGATTGCATATAAGGCAATTGGCCGAAAACAAGTTTAAGTTTAAAAAGGAATGGGCTGTATAAGGCACAGAGGGAGTATCTCATATAGTGCTGAAGTGAATCTCCTCTCGATTAACACAAGCTGAGAGTACTACAAAATGAAGTAGCTTTACGTCTATGTACAGGGTGTAGCTTATTACGGCAAGCTATACTAAAAAAATCTGAACTCTTCTATTTCGAACCATTAGTACGAAATATTAACCACATCTCAATGCCAATATTTTATCACTAAGTGCAAATTTAAATAAACTATTTTAAAAATTTTGAAATTATTATTTTATATAAAATTATTACAAATAAAGCAAATCACGTAAAACATTTAACACTATACAGAGAGTATTTTAGTTTGCTAACTCATAAGGAGTAACATTAAGATTTTTTTCCCCTTCTCTTGAATTAAAAAAGTCATGTAGGCTGTAGACAAACAAGTTCCACAGTGGTCAAAAAATGTGAGCGAGGATTGGCATCCTACTACTTGCTGCCTGAATTTCTTACCGATGTAACGTTACAATCTTTTTTAGCTCCTACAGAGCGATTTTAGTAACATTTACACGTCAAAAATTTGTTTCTACAATTTTTTCTGGTATTTTAGTGCAATTTAGTGTCTATAATTTTCAACATGTACAATCAAATTAAAATTATTGTTATTATTATTATTATTATTATTATTATTATTATTATTGTTATTATTATTATTATTATTATTATTATGTTTTATTTTATCTGGCAGAGTTAAGGCCGTGAGGCCTTATCTTTCACTCAACCAGAACAAAAATATGAAATACATACAACTTACATAATTATTTATAGTGATCTTACAAGATATTATTTCACAATATTATAAAGTGTAATTTAACAGTAGACCTAACTAACTAACTAACTAACTCCGTCCCTGGAGGGACTGGGCCTACCACCCGACCGCTGCGTCATCGACCGTAGGCAGATGGCAGGATTGGGAGGCATGTGGTCAGCATGGCGACACCCACGGCCGTTAATGGTGGTTTAACAGTAGACCTAAAATCATTTATAGAATTCGTGTTATAAAAAATAAAAAAGTCGTAATCACAATAGAGATTTCCATTATTAATCACAGATTCACGGGCATTTGCCCGGTGAGATAAAAGCACTTCAAGCTTCTGGCTATGCATTCTGTTGCCATTTTCTGTTGTGGAAATTCCGTCGGGAAAGTTTTGCAGCAATTTTATGATAGTATGCCAAGTTTTCAGTAATATATATTAAAATTAGCCAGAGTGGATAATTTCTTCAAGGTAACTTTTAGTATTGTTATGGTAGCACATCAGTACTGTAGTTTGGTAGCGCAGTATAGCGGTTCGATCCCGGCCCAGGTAGATGGCATTTATATGTGCATAAATGTGACAAGCACATGATTGTAGTTTTACAGGCATGTAAAAGAACTCCTGTGGGATAAAATTTTGGCACACTGGCGCCGGTCATAGGCCTAAGTTACAGGACACATCCGTCGTTAAATAATCATAAAACCAACCAAACCGGTACTGTTATTGATAGTAATATAGCAATGCACATATTATCCACAAGACTACTATCACAATTTTATTTTTACTTCCCGTATAATGTGCTATTTGTTTCGACACACAATTCAATTAAGTTTCTTACTAAAACCAGGCACCACAAAGGCTTTTCAGTGTTTTTATTTCTATTTTTATTTTAATTTTAATATCACGGAGCGAGCAAAGGAAAATCAATCAGTGTTTGACGTCAGGGTATTGTTGTGCTGCGCCACAGCAGTTTTCATGGCTTCCTTTTCATGACAAACACACGAACAAACATCGTTATCATCACAATCAAAATAATTATGAGCAACTAATTAAAACGCGATTCATATAGAGCGATAATAATATATTAGTACATATCAAACAAATAGGAAATCGTGGATCAAAGTGCATATCCCCAGGCCAGTTATATAATTGAAAATCTATTCGGTATGAACCCTTTTATTCATATTAATTTTATTACCATAGGTAATCCTACGAGAGTTGACGAGTATATTGATAGATTCGCGACTGCGCAGCAGGAGGGAATTTATCTGATGAAACTCGTCAACTCTAGTTGGATTTATTAAGACTATTCCATGAATAACATGTAAAGGATTATACAAATAATAATTACTTTCGTGCTTTGTTGTATAAAAACTAAACTAACAGCTGTGAGATCACGGCATACTATGAATCAACCGACAATGAATCGATTGGAGTTACCATGTTGTAACCAGGGCTACCAATAGTGCATATAAGATACAGTTAACTTCATTCAGGTAAGCTAACAGCAGAACAGAATAAAAGAACACGAACTGGCGTGCACCGAATCGAAATTGTATTTTTAATCAATGTACAGGTAGCGAAAAAAAGCGGACTGACTAAAATATCTAAGCTGCCGATATGAGCCACAGCGCATGCCTAGCGGCATTCACAGAATAGCACGGTATGTACTAAAATTTGTTCTAGATAATATAGACAATCAATTGAGAAATAATCTCACGTAATTTCAATTGCTTGTCAAAACAAACGTTTCCGTTACATCTCTTACATTTATTTACGTATTACAAGGCTCTGAAATCAGCTACAAGAGTCGGTCCGCTTCCCCCCCCTACCTGTACATGTCTATTATTTCAATTTCCAAAAAAGTTATGTTGTATAAAATAATCTGTTTTCGTGCTGTTTAATGGCAACATATGACGTATTAATCACTGCACACTGATGCTTTCGTGTCTAGTAACGAGCAGACGGTTTTACCCGATAAAATGCCATCCTCGCGATTCCTACAAGAATACTGTAAGATAAACGGCCGTGATTGGCCTATGTCCGAGGAATTGCTAAACGTTATTGGTCAATAAAAAACACGGGACGTATGAGTGGAATAGGCCATATAATCATCGCCATCATTTTAATATATAATCATCAACTGTGTTAACATCGCCAGTATCCCCCATGACACAATGGAATTAGCAAGTTTACTCTAAACAAGGCCTGTCCAACTTCAGAGGAACTGGGGACCAAATCTATTTATACAAGTCATCTTAAGGGTCACACCAAAAATGCTTAGTTTCGATTCGCATTACAATAACTTAAGTTATATTATCATAGGTAATCCCACGAGAGTTGACGAGTTTATCGATAGATTTATTTTATGTAACTCTTCAACTCGGGTTGGATTTATTAAGATTATTCCATGAATAAAAATGTAACGGAGTATACTAATAATAATTACTTTCGTGCTTTGTTATATAAAAACAAAGCTAACAGCTGCGATTTCACGGCATACTATGAATCAACCATCCATGAATCGATTCGAATTACCATGTCCTTGTTGTGTCCAGTGCTACGATTCTAGTTGTCATGTGACCAGTGCTACCAATCGTGCATATAAGACATAGTTAACTTAATTCAGGTAAGCTAAAACCAGGACAGAATAAAAGCACACGAAGTGGCTTGCACCGAATTAAAATTGTGTTTTTAATCGATGTACATTTATATTATTTCAATTTCCAAACAAGTTATGTTGCATAAAATAATCTGTTTTCGTGCTGTTTTAAGGCAAAATGCGACGTATTAGTCACTGCACACTGAGACTTACGTGTCCAGTAACGAGCAGTCCATTTTATCAGATAAAATGCCTTCCTCATATTAATAGCAAGCATTTCATAAGATAAACGATCGTGATTGGTCTATATCCGAGGAACTGCTAAACATTATTGGTCAATATCAAACACACGGCATATGAGTGGAATAGTCGTTTAGAAAGTGCATTGGTGAATATGATTATAGTTAACACTATTTCATTGGTAGAAGTAATAAACAATTTTAAAAAAGTGTGACAAATAAAGAGAAAACGTTTGGTTTCACAAAATATAGTTTTTTTCACACCCATTCACCATTTCAATGAAAATAATAGTAATACAATTGATTGAGAAAAAATTCAGCTGCTATGCGAGTTCAAAAGATCCTAATCTCAATAAGTAACTTATAAGAGAGAACAGCCATTGAAGCAAGTCCTGTGCAAACTTTTTTTTTTATAGATCTCACAATCAGATATGCACTTTCACAAGGTAGGGCAATATGTTTCTAAACATAGAAGTTATATGAAGTTCAAAATCTCACAGCTGGGGAAACTTGTCATCTGAAAGAAATCTGAAAAAGTTATCTCGTTTTTTTATTCTGTTTTGAAGAAATTGATGTGCTTGAAAACCACAAACTCCAAGTTGAAACTTTGGTAGTAGATCGTCGATTATCACATTCAATGGATCGTAAGAAGAGACAGTTTGTTCTTGTTCAAAGTGAGGAAATATTGAAGAAAATTGTTGAATAATCATTTCAATATCCTCGAAAAATTTAAATAAAAAATTACATGTTCTATTTCATTTGATAATCTTCACAAGGTGGAAAATGTGGCACTTTGTTTATCGTAACAAATGTAATTTACGTTCCCTGTTTAATGTATGGTAGCGAAACGCGGCCCATGAGAAGAAGTGATGAAAGACGAAAAGAGGCGGCCGAAATGAAATTTTTACAATATGTGGGAGGCTATACAAAACTGGATAAAAGAAGAAGTACAGACATACGCGAAGAACTGAGGGTGAAGAAGCTCGATGAAGAAATAAAGCAAAATAAATTAGACTGGTATTATCATGTACAGAGAATGCCATCGCAAAGAATTCCTTATCGAATATTAATGTATCAGCCACAAGGAAGACGTTATCCTGGAAGAACCAGGACAAGATGGAGAGACTTTGAGGATAGAACGAGCCAATAAGTTCAATCCTTGCAGTTGAGAACGAAGATGACTTATAGATTACTTTATGCTTAACTTTGGGAAATAACACCATGCATCTAACTGAATAAAAAAGTCCTTAAAGTATAAAATGTTTACCAAAAGGCCAACTGGTAATATAATATTTAAATTTGGGTGGAATTTGTATGGATATACTGCAATGTTATAAACTTATCAGGTCATTTATCAGGTCATAACATTCTTTGTGTCCGACTTGCCTACGACTAGAAATAAGCGAGTATTTTTAGTGCAAAAGAGGATATTCCTTTACTGCAACCAATGGTCATATTATGATGAATGGAGCTCTGGTGGAATGAAATGTAGCAGAGGAAACAGGAACACCCACAGAAAACCTGTCCTGATCCCATTTTGTCCACCACAAATTCCACATCTATCCACCGAGATTCGACCCCAGTTCCAAGTCGTGGAAGGTGAGCGGTCTAACCTCTCTGCCAGGGGACGGTCAATGTCTCGTTCTATAAAAGGATGCTATTATAAAGGAGAGCGGTATCGACAACCTGTTGCAGCGTGGGACACCTGCACAGAAGAGTTATTCCATAACTCCCGCAGCTCGAAATTAAATCCACTTTCAACTGAATATATACTTCAAGTGCTCTCCAGCTTGCAAAGCCCATGCTTGTGTTTCATTTAATGTTTATCTCTACTACGTGGAATAAACAAATCAGAAATGTATCCATGTGAGCAATATGACCTCAACAGACTACAAACCCGCAAATAATGCAGCTGGACCCTGCACACTTACGGAGGAACATACTGCATTATATTCGCCAGTTCATATTCTAAAATGTCATTTTCATTGTAATATAGTTGAATTTTTTTTTCAATGTTAACGGCAGGAATCTCTGAAAATATGTAAAAAAATGTAATCGCATATTTTTTGTGTGTTTTATTGCATTTTTAGATCATACTATTATATTCCTATATACATTTATGCCTAAAAATAATTTAAACGTCTTTAGAGGGGGGCTCTGTAAAAGTTTCCAGTGTATCACAACGATGAAGTCGCAAGAAGAGGAAGGAAACTGGAAGAAGTATCAGTGCTAGTGTTTTAGTAAAACTTTTGAATATTTAAATTATTGTTTTTCACATTGACAAGAATATAAAACAATGCAGTTTTAATTTTTAACGATTAATAGGTATAGGCCTACAACAGTATAAGATGATGCTTAAGATGACAGAAGAATGTCGAAAGTCCTAGGCATAAAATAAAAAAATTGTTGAGATTATTTATTTTATTGATCGAGCTTAACGGTACTACACTATGTATTTTAACACCTTTGACTTAAAAATAAATAAAACCTTGACGCTAGGAGAACATCTTACCGAATACCAATAATAGTATTAATAATAATAATAATAATAATAAATGTTTGAGCAAGTATTGTACATATTGGTTTGAAATTTTATATGGTTTTTGCACTATACACTTCCAATCTACGGTAAAATTTTCATCAGAATCAAACTTCTCGGAGTGTCCCTCATATTTATATTTACATAGAAGTTCTTTCACAGATTTTCAGCATTATAGGCCTACCTCTGTACTCATTCGCACCCTAAATAGAAATCGTACCACCTCTTAGGATTCATGTGACGAAAGAGCTAATTACTGCATAAAATATCCATTACATGTCATCCTAACCACAAATTGCACCGCAACTGCCAGGAATCGAACCTGAGCTCCCATGCAGCAAGACCTGCGTCCAACCTCTGGAGCCACCACTAAGCCCACTAATCTGTTAATACGAGTATAGGCCTATGCCTCTCTCTCTCACTCACTTCCCAGTCCTCTCTACCCTGTTTCTACGTATAGGACATTCTCATCAATATCAACAAATACTTATAAAAACCTAACATTTATTAGTCTGTGGGCTGTACATTTAATTCAAATGGTTAATTTACTCACTTATTTGTGATAGAACTCATGAGAAAATGGGCCTTAGCATCCATTTCAACCAAATTTCGTTTTTTGAATCATATTACAGAGCGGAAAATTCTTAACACAGTGGTTTCTATTTGGTTTTCAAAATGTAAAACATTGAAATTGTTTCAATTTAAAAATTAAAATTTCAAAAACCTTAATTCAGAGAAAACGCAGTTTCAACCATAATGAACTGTAAAGCTTAGCGGTGCTTAGAAATCCTGTATGTACAGTTCTTAGCAAAAACCGGAGATATTTTTTTTTCCTGAAAATGAGGAAGATATGGTTCTATTTCCCACATTTAATAACACATTTAATAACACTACTGAAGAAGCGTACACACTGGTGTCCTTAAATCCCATTAACCTAATCAATTTACATAATAAATAGATCTCATTTGTAAAGCAAAAGAATGCGAATTAAGGATAGACAAAAGTATTAAAATTGTAAAAATGAAATAAAAAGAACAAAGAAAAAACAAGAAGAAAATGGAAATCAAATTCTCTCCTGTGTGAATAAACACAATGTATCATATCACTAGAATCTGAAGTAGATAATTTTATCGAAAAAGAGACCCACTGTATGATTTAAGTCATTCATTAAGTTCAAGTGTTCTTATGAAGAACGAATTACTGTAACAATGGTTTTCTGTTTGGTATGAGGAATGACATATTGACTGGGAGACCCGAAGGGAAAAGACCACTTGGAACACCTAGACGTAGGTGGGAGGACAATATTAGAATAGATTTAAGAGAAGTAGGATTTGAGAGGGATGGTTGGAGTTAGCACAGAATAGGGTTGAATGCCGGGCTCAGGTAAGCGCGGCAATGAACCTCCGGGTTCCATAATATAGATAATATTCCTTTAACTTGCTTAGGAATTGTCTATTGTCATTGAGTGAGTAAGTAAATATGAGGAATTACATATTGGTTCAGGACTCCCTAAAGCAATGCACACAGTTACAGCTGTCAATGAGTACATCTGGAGTATAATTTATATTTGAACTACGAAGAATATTGTACATAAGATACATAATAATGAAATTATTTCCCGTGTGACCTTCAGAGTCAATTTTTAATTTAATTTAATTCAATTTAATACGCTGTGTTTGCACAGAAAAATAGAGGTGGAAGTAATGTAATGGGTAATATAAAATTGGATAATTTAGAATAATTATTATCATATGGAATATAACGTGTACTTTTGAAATATCGATAATAATAATAATAATAATAATAATAATAATAATGATAGTAATAATGATGATAATAATAATAGTAATAATTACAACAACAATAATAATAATAATAATTAGGGCAGGGCAAATCGCGTGAGAGTTCCCCGGAAATGGAATAAGAGACGAGAAAATAGTATTTTTAATGATCGAGGTAGAGAAAGTCGCTTAGTGTTCGCAGTGCGACAGAATACTTAATCGGGGTTGTGGAATCCGGGTTTTTCTGAATTTAACACATTCTAATTTGGCGGCGTTAGACCGTCAGACGGTGGAAGATCTAACGTGCCCACCTCTTTCTCCGAGCTGACAGTGCGGTGCTGGCGCGGCGAAGAAAATGGCTGAACAAGAGGGACGGCTTCGTGGGTAGTCTGTTCGCGTCGGTATGGGGACGTGGGATAAGCGAGAAAACTGATGCTTGCATATCCTCAGTTTTAGTTGACCAGACTTCCCATGCAACGGAGGGCGTGGTTTCCAGATCACCTTCACACGGTCGACTTGAAGCAAGTTGCGCACTCAGTATTTCAGTGTCTCCTAGCTTTGACACCAGGTGGTGGCGTGGCGGGCAATTCAAAAATACAGATATATTTGAACTACGAAGGATATTGTACATAAGATACATAATAATGAAATTATTTCCCGTGTGACCTTCAGAGTCAATTTTTAATTTAATTTAATTCAATTTAATACGCTGTGTTTGCACAGAAAAATAGAGGTGGAAGTAATGTAATGGGTAATATAAAATTGGATAATTTAGAATAATTATTATCATATGGAATATAACGTGTACTTTTGAAATATCGATAAGAGGCTGGAAGGCAGAATAGCATGAAATTCTATGTTACAGACGTTAAAGAGCACGGCATGCATTCATCATGACTATTTCGCGAAGATGCTGCAAATTAATAAAACTGGAACACGATACAGAACCCATGAACGATTTGATTAATATATTTTTGTTCGACCATACGCTTACCTTAATACGCTTATTAAGTGTGACGTAACTGTGTCATAATGATATTCATTTCGAAACTGATTTTTATTATAAGAATGGTGTGGTATCAATTCACTCGCCTGCAATGATTTTGCTGTCTCGGTGAAAATAGACAATTGTATGGAAAATGGATTCCTGATTTCGAAAATGACATCAGTTTTTTTCATAACACGTACAAATTGTTTGTAATTTGAAATTCTATTGATTACACTGCTATATTGCGGTAATAATGATAAAGTAGCCAAACATGAATAACATGACTGGCATTAATTTGTTGATGCATCGAAAACAAATCTCAAAGCAGTTTTGTTTTAATAACAGGAGCTAATTTCCCTCAATTCCAGTTACACATTCTTGTGTTGTGAAAAAAAAGTATGACAATATTCAATCCGTTTTAGAAAGAAAATTAAATTCCCGTAATATTGTGGTTTATGGTATCTGGCCAAGATAGGTAGGCCTATACAATTTTTCCTTTTGCTTTTTGTGCAAATGGAACAGTAGATGTACAGACAAATACAGGTCAACAAAAGAAATCCCTAAGAGTTTAACGCCGGGAGAAAAATGCAATAGCTTACGTGCCAGTCCACTTGACCCTAAGAAGATGATATTGCCTCCACTTCATATTAATCCTGCAATCATGGATCAAAGTGCTAGATAAGAATGGCTTTGCTTCACTTGTTTATACCGTAAATTTCCACTTTTGTCTGGGGCTAAAATAAAAGCGGGCGTCGCAAATTGGATGCTACGGTTGTAAACGGATTTGATGAGTTTAAAAAAATGTGTAACAAATAATCATTACTAGGGCAAGGCATTTGATGATTTTGCATATTTTTTTATATGAAGGTTAAAAGATAGCTCGAATATATATAAATGTGTTTCATGAAGTAATTGATTAAATAAGGGCAATTTGTTTTTTGCATTTCTTTGCTTTATTTTGCATTTTTCGTCATTTTCAAGAGATAGGTCATTTTTAGGCAATCATTAGATCTTTTCTGCATTTTTAAGTAATTTTCGGCATTTTTTTAAGTCTGTTTTGACATTTTAGGTCATGTTTCAGTGGGGTTCTTTTCCATGTACAGACAACAGACAATCGTTTTTATTTGAGAATCTCCATCAAGTGTCCATAGTACATTTTAATTCAGGTTTATTGTAAACATCATAGCAGTTTGTCTTGTACCAATAAAGAATTATTTTTTTCTTTCCTTTTAAATGGAACACATTTGCTAGGGACAATTTGATGGGCATGCCAGTCAAGAAAGAATTTGTTTCGCTAAGGGTGTCCAAGTACTATAGATTTACATACTTTTTTAGTAACAAAGTATGTGTGTTTTGTATTTTTAATTCATATATAACGCACTGTCATCCGTTAAATTGCTTTTAGCAAATCATGACTTAAAAAAACTAAATATAAGTAATAATGGAAAATTTATTGGCCATTTTTTTAAATTTCGTGTCTTTTTTCAATATTTTTAGGTCATAAATGCATTTTTTATTTTGCATTTTTTCACTATTTTATGGTCATTAAATGAATTGCCGTAATCATTACAGAAGAGATAACGAGTGGCATATTTGAAATAAATTCTTGCAAGTTATTAGTCTAAATGAAAAAAGGATGTGTGGGTGAAATGGTATTTTATACGCTTACCAATGCTTCGCTAGAATGAAAGAAGATGTGCCCTGGATGTAACACGGGTAGAATTAAAGTGATTGTGAAGTGAGCAGCACCAGATGCCAGACCCCGTCATCTGATTAAAAGCGTTCACCACAGCTCCAAGCCTATACAACCACAAATCTGATTGAGCAAGGAATAGGCACAAAGGTCCAATCTACTTAATTCCTTAATCATTTAAAGGCTAGTAGCTAAACGCAATCTCAATTGGAGGATAAAGCCTTCCAAGTCTGTCACATCTTCTAGTCACACTGGACATGAATAATCAAGTTTTCCTTTGGAGATTGGAGGTTACGTCTGTGAATTTGTTTCATGTAGGTAGATAATTATGTTCACGGAGTCCTCCGGCAGGGACTTTAAGCAGGGGGCCCCGTATCGTAGATTTACGGCGCGTAAAAGAACTCCAAGCCTAAATTAGAGCCTCTGGTCAAAATTTCTCAGCCCTTTCACGTCCAAGTAATGCCTTAGTTTCCTGAGGCGGGGGTTGAGATGCGATGGGCTTACCACCTGTTCCTCTGCCCTCTCTCGGAAAATAAGCGTAACAAAATTCATATAGGTAACAGAAACCTCCACTTGGAGGCCCCTTCGCCCCAACATAGGGGCTATAGGCTTCCAGACAGACAGACGTAGATGATGTTTGCTTGTTGGGCGATGAAATAAACACAATCGAGAGACATGCAGAAAATTTTTCGATGCCTGCAGGAATGTTGGATTGGAAATTAATACAGAAAAAAACTAAGTATATGGTCATGAAACGTCAAGATAATGCGCTACAAATATTAGAATAGCCGGTAAATAGTTCGAACAAGTGGAGAAATTCAAATATCAGGGAGCAATAATTGCAGACAGAAATAATATTAAGGCAGAAGTTAAGTGTAGACTCAAATCAGGAAATGCCTGCTTTATGCAGTTTAGAAACTCTTATCTTTTCGTCTTCTGTCCAGAAATCTAAAAATAAAAACTTATAAGACAATTATTATCCTGCCGGTTGTATTATATGGATGTAAGACAAGGTAGCTTACTCTTCGGAAAGAACATAATCTGAAAGTATTCGAAAACAGGGTGCTTAGGAAAATATTTGGGCCTAAGAGAGATGAAAATGGGGACTGAAGAAAACTAGATAATGACAGCTTCATAACCTGTACTCGTCACCGGATATAGTGAGGGTAATTATATCACGGAGAATGATATGGACTGGACATGCTGCGCGCATGGGGGAGGAAAGACATATCTCAAAAATATTGACTGGGAGACCCGAAGAGAAAAGATCACTTGGAAGGCCTAGACGTAGGTGGGAGCAAAATATTAGGATAGATTTAATAGAAGTAGGATTTGAAATTGATGGTTGGATGGAGTTAGCACAGAATAAGGTTGAATGACGGACTCAGGTAGGCGCGATAATGAACCTTCGGGTTCCATAAAAATATATAATATTTCTTTAGCTTGCTTAGGAATTGTCTATTGCCATTGAGTGAGTAAGTAAGTAAGGTAATTATGTACTGTATGCAGGACGCAAGTAGTTTAGTTGTACAGACTAAAGGAATCAGTATAAGTTATAACATTAAAGAAACATAATAGTACCTTAGGCAAAGAACCTATAATGGCAGTTATTAAGATTACTCATATCTTAATTACCATTATAGGTAAGTTGTATACAACTGTTTTTCGACCATAATTAAATATTTAAGTTTTTAGATTTTATATTAATAAAAAAGTGCAGTCAGCTGTTAGCAAGTTCTCGTAGTTCTTGTCTTCTGCGATAGATGGCCGCTGATCGCTTACGTCAAGACGAAGCTTATTCTTGACTGTTTTCTTTAAACGAGCGGATCTTAGCAAGACGAAACGAACTCAGTTTAGTATAATATTAAAATATTAGCACGAACAGGATAGATTTTATTTCAAGTGCAAGCTATTTATTACGCAGCTTGATTTGCTGCTCTCATAGTTTAAGGTCGTTACGTGTTCGATAATTATAATCAATATCACACTGTGTTATAATGAAAATCTGTTTCGAAATATATATAATTATGATACCGTTACTTCACATGTAATAAGCGTATATAGTATGGTCGAACAAGAAACCTTTTTTGTGGATTAAGTCCACGGTTAAAGTACGGGCATTATCATGTTGAAGCAAAACACCTGCACTCAGCAATCTTCTTCGCTTTGGCACTATCGGATTTCCACATCTTTGGCCCAATAAAGAAGCACGTTGGAGTGCAGAAGTTCAAGTCTGATGACGACGTCCAATCGGCGGTGCACGAGTGGCTACAGCGTCAACCAAAATTATTTTTCTCACGCGGTATCGAAGAACTTCCTATCCGATAGCTTAAGTGCGTTGAACTAGGAGGGGACTAAGTGGAAAAATAATGTACAAGCAAACATTCTTCCTGCAGTAATATAGTGGGAAAAAATTAATTGCTGTTTTCATTTGATTCTCCCTCGTATATTATAAGCGGTATGAATTCTCTGAGCACTAAGTATGTACCCAATACAGTCTACAGTGTAAGCTATGAGCAAGAACTGTCTATATCAGTGGTTCCCAACTGGTGGTTCCGTAGGAGGAACTGGTAGCACACAAAAAAGTTGCCAATAAATGGGGATTTTGAAAGCGACGTGCGTTGAACGAGATGGGGTGAATATATCCGTGCCGATGACTATCAGCTGTTGAATTAAAATATCTTTAAAATGTTAATAATTTTTATAACCTATGTTAAATGTGGCGTATGAATTCACACTAACATTCACGGTGTTTTCGATAACATTTTTGTGTAAGCAGGGATTCTCGCTTTAATGTTGATTAAAAACAAACAAAGAAATTGGCTGTACAAGCAGTGATTTCAGATTAGCTGTAAGGAAGCACGTAACTCCTAGAATTCCTCATTTTGTAAAGCAAAGTCGTGGGCGAAAATCACACTGAGAAAAACACAAAGGATAATTTTTTTTCAGCATCCTTTTCAAACAAAATTGTTGTTTGAATATATATTGGTAATTGATAATTTTTATATTATCTATCTTAGATATTATGTAGTGGATATTGCATACATTATAAAAAGGTAATTTTTATTTATAATTTGTAGTTAAGTTGTACTGTACTTAAATTCATAGTAATTATAAATAATGTGTTCTAAATTACTATTTTACCTAACTGGATTTGGTTATGGGGAAGGCGCTGAGGATGTGGCTATATTTTAGAAATTTACTAATATTATTCACTGAAGACGGCCACAAGTTGGTCAAAATATACTTGATATTTTAACAACGATATTTGACAAGGCGGAGTTACAGCATTTTAAACTTCCTTTACCCAATTACAAGATTAAAGATAGTCATATGTCCCGTTCCTGAACAGGTGAAGGACGATGGTTGAATATTATTATTATTATTATTATTATTATTATTATTATTATTATTAATTAGGGCCCGGATGTTTATGACATGTCATATTTTTTTTTCCTTTGTGATGTTACCATAGCAAATATAATTTAAACATGATATCATCTAATGTGATTAGAATTATGCAATTTTCATTGGTCATATAATGTCATATTTTAGCTTTTTCAATATTTTTTGTTATTTTTCCGTCATTTTTCATATTATGGTCATATTTTCAATCATTTTTCATTTTTTCCCATGCTTTTGTTTTTTTATTCCATTTTCATTTATTTGCTTACAGCAATCTCAGAGATGGGATTTAAACACCCCTGAATTGTTGCTTGTAACTTCTCAGTATTTTCTTTCTAAAAATACTTTCACAAAATATACGTTGGTCTACGTATATTTCTGAGAATTAGGAGAAAGAGAGAGATCCGTAAAAAGGGACAGATGCAAAGAAAGCGAACGGAGATATTAGGATGGCTATTGTCAGTTTTCATAGCAAGGTCAACTAACTGCTTCTGTAAATAACTTGAGCAGGTAGAAGTTCTTCTTGGGGGTGCCAAGGGGAAGGGGTGATAGGAAGGAACAACCATCCCTCAGTTATTGAAAAGATTTCGCTGCATGGTGTGCTTCATCGCAATCTCAATACTCTTGGTTTATCATGCCTAAAACTAAGGGTCCGATAAGTGAAAAACTGAGAGCATTTGTACGGGAGTTTGGAGATAAGCATTTCAGTACAGATGGCACAATTCTGTTCTGTAAGCTGTGCGAAGTTAAGGTAGAATCTAAAAAGCTATTTAATGGGCAACAGCACTGCATACGGCAAAATACAAAAACAATTTGACTCGAAATGTTGCATCAGAGAACCGCCAACAGCTCATGTTTGAGAAGATTTCGTCATCGTCCACCACAAGCAAAATGTCTGATTTTAACAAGGATTTATGTACAATGATGATGTCTGCTAATATACCGCTGGAGAAAGTTAATAATCAGCACTTCAGCAATTTTCTGCAGAAATACACTAATCAGCACATTCCTAATGCAACAACACTTCGCAAGAACTACGTGACTACTTGTTACGAAGATGGTTTAAATAGGATACGATCTTGCGTCGCTGATAACAAGATCTGGGTTTCTATGGATGAAACCAGCGACGCTGAAGGAAGGTACGTAGCAAAGTTGTTGTTGGTGTTTTAAGGGAAGACCGACCAGGTGAAAAATTTCTCATTTCTTGTGAAGCATTGGAGAGGACTAACCACTCAACTATTGCTGTTACCTTCGACAACGCATTGAATCTGTTGTGGCCTGAGGGAGTGAAGAGAGAAAATGTTCTTCTTCTAGTAACTGATGCAGCTCCCTACATGGTGAAAGCTGGCAAAGGTCTGCAGCTTCTCTATCCTAAATTGATACATGTAACATGCATTGCACATGCACTACATAGGGTTGCAGAAGAAATTCGGGGAAATTATCCTGATGTGGACAAGTTAATTGCAACAGTAAAAAAGATCTTCATCAAAGCTCCACTTCGAGTGCAGAAATTCAAGGAAATTGCATCTTCTGTTCCTTTGCCTCCCCAGCCCATCCTCACACGTTGGGGAACGAGGCTTAATGCTGCAAACTACTACTGTACCAACTACAATGTTATCGAAGATGTTGTCAATGAGTTCAACGAAGGCGAAGCTTCCTCCATCAAAACTGCAAAGACCATATTTTCAAATTCTACACTGACCGGGGACCTCGCTTATATTAAGTCAAATTTCAGTATAATATCAACAACAATCACACAATTAAAAGAAACTGGTGTTAAACTCTGTGATGCTCTTCACCTTGTGACAAATGTGGAAAGTGAGTTAACGGCTGCACGTGGTAAAGTTGGTGAATGTGTTAAAGCAAAACTACAGCGTGTGCTAGGTCGGAACGAAGGGTATTCTACACTTTGCAAGATTGGCGACATTCTAAGCGGTAAGCCAGTGACATTCCACGAAGGTGAGCCTGAATTCAACAGTAATGATTTGACATTTCAAACATGCCCCAATAACATCCTGGGACGTTGAGCGGTCTTTCTCCCGATATAAGTCAATCCTGAGCGAAAATAGAAGATCGTTTTTATTTGAAAACTATAAAATGCATGTGATCTGTTATTGCAATTCTTTGTGACCGTCCATCATAATGAAACATTTCTTTCATTTTGTGTAGTGTCGAGTGTGTCTTATTGTTTGTTTAAATAAATTCAAAAATGTATTAATAAAGATTAATATTATATTTATTAATGTGTTCTCATAAAATTTTAATTGAAAAAACCGACAAGATTTTGAAAAAAAAATTGTCTCTAGGTCATATTATTAGTCATATTTCGCCATTTTTTAGGTCATAAAGGCTTGCATATTTCTAACATTTTTAGGTCATAAACATCCGGGCCCTAATTATTATTATTATTATCATTATTATTATTATTAATACTACTTCTATTACTACCATTACTACTACTACTACCACCACCGCTACTACTACTACTACTAATATTACTACTACTATTACAACTACTACCACTACTACTACTACTTTCACTACTACTACTAATACTACTACCAATACTACTACAAATACTATTACCACTACCACTATTAGTACCACTACTACCACCACTACTACAACTACTAATACTACGACTATTATTACCACTACTATTACTGCTACTACTAAAACTATCACCACTACTGCTATTACCACTAATACTACTACCACTACTAGTACTACTACCATTACCACTACTACTATCACTACCATGATTACTACTAATACTACCACTACTACCACCAAAACTAATACTACTACTATTGCTACTACTACTACCACTAATACTACTACTACCACCACCACTACTAATACTACTACTACTACTAATACTACCACCATTACTAATACTACTACTATTATTACTACTACTACCACTACTACTACTACTATTACCACTACTACTACCACTACTACTAATACCACTACCACTACTACTACCACTACTACTACTACTATTACTACTACTATTAACTGTTAACATAGAGAGAGTATCGTATGAGTGTTGAATACTATATGTTAGAGATAAGAGCTTCATTATAACACTCTTGTATGACTATAATATTAATAATGTTCCATTTAATAGTAATTGCCTACATGCTAGTATTGACTTTGCTGTATTAACGTCATCAATTAATCAATTAGTGGTATATTGTCAGAGACAATGCATTAGATAGGATACAGTGCGCAACTTAAGTTCTCTCCAGCTAGTGTACAACATTATATAATCGATGGCGTATGCAGAAGGACATGATCGCTGCTAGCCCATGCTGTTACCAGAGCCTAGCCAGAACATAACGGATTCATTAATCACAGAACCCTGCCTTGGTCAAACTACACCGCACTCCAACAACACTTTCCTGCAACAACGATCCATAGACACCATTATTAAACCAAAAAATTGTTTTCAGAAAGATGTGTTTCAAGTAACATCTGCTTTAAAATTGAAGGGGTCCATTCAGATTTCAGGGTTCACAGCAAACCGGTTTTGAACAGAACGAACCTGGTTTTGAACTATTGTGTCCCGCCGAACACCCTCACGGGTCGTTAAATGCCCTGGGCTTCTGAATCCCTGTAAATAATGTTATATTTTTATTTTTATTATTATTATTAGTATTATTTTATTCAGAAGTTATTATTATTTAGTGATGGGAATTTAAGGTGCAAATTACGGTCAAAAAGGTTCTGAAAATACACACAAAAAACGTGCAAAAAAGGTGATGACGAAATGACTTCATTAAGATAAATGTGTTGAGAAATATCCGCCCATATACCACATACAAAGCTATAAACAACAGCTGAAGACTATCAGGAAATTCAAATACTACTATCAGGAAAAAAGAGAGAAAGAAAATTGTAGGCTAGTGTGCCTAACAGGGTTGCAATAGGATTTTCGGAGGACCACTGGATTATAATCCAGAAAATATTTAAGTTTAGAATTGCAGAAATGTTTGAAGGAAGCAGGAAGAATGGAGAGAGAATTGCTTCTTTATTCTTCTTATTCTTAGCTGTAGTTGTCAATAATTATGATCTGTTATCTTTGCTAAGTAGATTTCAGGATAATTTCAAGGTTGATTTATTATTATAACATAATATGGTTTGTTTCCACAACAACAATTCAAATAACTTTATTTTTTGTTTCAACAGTTACAATATAATAATTGAGCTGTATTGGCTCAGAATACTACTGCAGTATACTTTATCTGCAAGTAGGAAAAGAGAAGCTGCAAATATTTGCCAAAACTTCTTAACTTTATGAAAGCGGAATTACTTCTGTAAAAACCACTAATATGCTAGACCAATCCTTGGTCTTTGTGTAATATTAAAGTTTATTCAAACTACTACGGCAGCATATTGGGCTTGCACGTAGAGAAAAAGAGGAGCTGCAAAGATGCCAAAACTCCCTAGCATTATACAATCAGTTTTACATTATAATGACACAAAGATGCTAAGCCTACTTGGCTTTTGTGTAATATAACATGGTTAGGTTTATGTTACTTAACTTGGTTTGCGACTATCTGATGAGAATGTGACTGCATTTAGCCGGACTGAAGTTAAGGGATGTACAGTTATTGTAGATGAAGTTCTGCGTTGCTGTGGATCATCCTGAACGGTGGCCAATAGCGAGTACTTCCAATGGCTGCAAGCTACGCTCCACGCAGTTCTAGTGATGTTTCAAATATCCACCTCCTGGTAGATTAAGTCGTGGTTATCATTGCTGGTTCCATGCTGAGTAGTGTAGAACTGTACTATTATATATTCAGACTTGTGGTCTGTTGCTAAATTGGGGCTGTGCCCTTACGAAGCGACGATCGGTGAGAGAGTGAGAGAAAGTCTAACGGCCAAAATGCGTTCACATAATCATCTTACAAAGAGTCGAGTTCTAGAATCCCATGGAAGGCTCTTCTAGAAGTGTCTAGTAGCTTCCATCCAGAACTAGGGTACATTTACAGAGAATGACATGCTGTAATTATTCTGTAACACAAAAAATTAATATGTGAGCATTTACATTATAATTGCAATGTATAATTACAGAGAAATTTAATAATTTCAATGCGGTGAATAATCGATTTATTCATAAAGCTGCATCTAATCGATGGCACTAATCGATAGGACGGCTTTAAGTAAGCTAATGTATTCTGTCTGTAGCGCCAAGTGAATGTTAATGAGCTGGCACTCGACTTATCGATATCAGTTCGAAGTCGGCAATGGAGCTTTCTATTGCTAATTGACATTAATTAGTAATTCTGCTGATAATAGCTAATATTAACAAGAATAGATGTGCAAAATTATTCTTTAGTTCATTATAGTACAGAATATAACATATGTTTTCTTTTTCTAAGCATATATAAACAGGTACAAGTGTGCCAAGAATTCTGGCTACTGATAATTGGCATCAGTGCCATCTAGTGATTTGTATTAATACTTCATTACTAGTAATTGCTATAAAGGTATAAAAAATAGGCTCTAAGCTGTACGAGCTTACATACTGGGGGGGGGGGGCCCAAGAAAATAGAAAAATTTACCGAGCAGGCAGTGGACACAGCTTAGATATAGGCCTTTTTAGTATAGAATTGGCCGTTTTGACTGTTGCTACTCTAACTTTACCATCTGGACCAGGATGCACTTCTATAATCCTAGCCAGTGGCCAGTTCATAGGAGGAACATTGTCCACCATTAATATAACTAATTGATTAGTTTTCAGATTTTGAGTTTCTGTGTTCCACTTCTGTCTCTGTTGCAAAGTATTTAAATACTCTTTGACCCATCTGGCCCAAATGCATTGTGACTGTTGCTCTAACAATTGATAGCGTGACAGCCTGGACAGGTTTATAGACTGTATGTCTGGGTGGGGGATAGAATTTAAAGGAGCACCAATGAGGAAGTGACCAGGGGTTAATGCCATGTAGTCTTGAGAGTCGCTGCTCATCGGTGTCAGTGGTCTACTGTTGATGATGGCTTCTATTCTGCATAGAAGTGTGCTGGCTTCTTCATAGCTGTAGATAGTGTCTTTCATCACCTTGTATAGAATAGTTTTCATGCTGCGGTTAGATCTTTCTACAAGTCCTGCCATGTGGCTTGCCCTTGGTGGCAGAAAATGGAATTGTATATTTAGATTTGCTGTAAAGTTCATTATATCTGTGTTAGCTTGCTCCGTCTGGAATTGTTCATAGAGTTCACTCAGCTCTCGTGAGGCTCCTATGAAGTTTCTGCCATTATCCAGGTATAGGTGGGAAGGTAGTCCCCTTCTAGAAACGAATCTTTGCAAGGATGCAATGAATGCTGCTGAAGTGGCTGCTGTTACCAATTCAATGTGCACTGCTTTGGTACATAAACATATGTGCATACAGATGTAAGCTTTATATACTGTTTTGCCTCTCCCATGATCCTTCAAAGAGATAGGACCTACAAAATCTATGGCTGTGGTGTCGAAAGCTCGGTTGGGAGTAACTCTGGCTTGGGGCAAAGTTCCCATGATTTGCTGTGCTTTGACAGGGCTGTGTCTAAAGCATGTGAGGCATCCTTTTAAGGCTGATTTTACAGTTTGAACTCCATGGATGGGCCAGTACTGTTGTCTTAATGTGTACAGTATGCCTTGAGGGCCTTCATGTAAGTTTTTTAAGTGTGTGTCTCTGACAATGATGTCTGTAATATGGTGCTTGGCAGGTAATATAATTGGATGTTTAGCATTGTAGTCTAAATCAGTATGGTGCAGTCTTCCACCTACACGTAGTATGCTATCTTTATCCAAGTATGGATGCAGTGGCAATAGTGAACTGCTTCTAGAAACACAATTATTCTTTCTAATGTGAGCCATGTCTTCTGAGAAGGCTTCTTTCTGAGTAGCATGTATGATAGCATTGTGAGCTTTATGTAGTTCTTGCAGGCTGATAGGGCCAACAAATCTATCAGACTTGTGTAGACAGTTGTGTTTGAATCTCAGAATATAAGCTGTATTCCTGAGTAGCTTTCTGAAAGAGGAATATCTATGCAAGTATTCATTGTGTGTACTTATAGTCATAAAGGCTTTTGCTGTTTTCTTGGTTTCTGGTATTTCTTCTGTCTGAAATACATTGTCAGTGGTAGGCCAAAAACATTCATCTTGTGTTAGGAATTTTGGACCATTCCACCATAGAGTTTGGTTATGAAGCTTGTTAGGTGAGACAGGTTTAGTGATGAGATCTGCAGGATTCTGCTGTGTTGGCACATGTCTCCATTGACAGTTTTCTGTAGCAGCTTGAATTTTGGTTACTCTGTGTGCTACAAAAGTGTTCCATTTGTGTGGAGGCTGTGTGATCCACTGTAAGGTTATGAGACTGTCAGTCCAGAAATATACTGCTGATATCATAATCTGCAAAGATAAGCTTACTTTTTGGTATAAGCATGCTGCCAACTGAGCTGCACAGAGCTCCAGTCTGGGCAAAGTAATCTGCTTAAGTGGGGCCACTCTAGATTTGCTTGTCAGTAGTTGAACTTGTGTTTTGTGGCTTTCATCTTCAGATTTTATGTAGCATGCTGATCCATATGCCTGTGGGCTGGCATCACTGAAAAAGTGCAGTTCTACATGACTGAAATTGAGTATTAGAGTGTTCCTTGGGATTCTGTATAATTCTACATAGTGAAGTTGTGAATATAGTTCATTCCAGGCCTTCTGTATGTCAACAGGAGCTTGCTGGTCCCAACCTATGTCATTCAGCCAAATCTGTTGCATAATACATTTAGCTGCAGAGATGATGGGGGCAATTAGTCCCTGAGGGTCATATAGAGTACAGATGGCAGATAGAATCTGTCTCTTAGTGGTAGCTGCTGGTAATGACTTCACTGTGTACTGTAGCAAGTCTTGTAATGGATTCCAGTGTAATCCTAGTGTTTTGACTGTATCCTGCTCTTCTAACTGAGTAAGTGTAGCTTTAGAGAGCTTTTCTTGTGGCAGTGTTCTCAAAACTTCTTGTGAGTTAGAGCAAAACTGTGTTAGGTTAAATCCACCTGTCTGTAATAGTTGTGACACTTCTGTGGCTGCTAGTATAGCTTCCTGCTCTGTAGAAAATGATGCAAGGAGATTATCAACATAAAAGCAAGTAGATAGCAATTTGGATGCTGTGGGAAATCTGTTTCTCTCATCCTCTGCCAACTGGTTGAGTACTCTGGTTGCTTCAAAAGCTGAACAGGCTAGTCCATATGTGATAGTGTTGAGCTGATATATCTTCACTGGAGTGGATTTAGAATGTCTCCAGAAGATTCTTTGGAAGTCTCTTTGCTGTGGCTGTACCATTACCATCCTGTACATTTTCTCTATGTCAGCACTCACAACATATGGGTGGCATCTGAACTTCAAGAGTATGGTGTAGAGATCAGGTTGCACACAGGGTCCTGTGTATAGGATATCATTGAGTGATGTACCTGTTGAGGTTTTGAATGAAGCGTTAAAAACTACTCTGAGTTTTGTGGTTTCTGAGTCTTCCTTTAAGACAAATTGGTGTGGAATATAATATGCTTCTGGGCCATCCTGGTAGAAACTTTCTTCCACTTGGGTCATATGACCTAGGGCTTCATATTGTTGCATGAAGTCTGAGTACTGTTGGAGTATAGTAGGCTGTTTATGGAGTCTGGTTTCATTAGAGAAGAAACGTTTCAAAGCTCCAGTTCTAGAGGCACCAAGATTATCTGTGGGCTTCTTGAATGGTAAGGTTATTGTGTAGCGTCCATCTTTATCTCTCTGTACTGTTTCTTGAAAATGTTGCTCGCATATGGAGTCTTCTTCAGATCTTACTGGTTGGATAATTTCTTCCATTTCCCAGAATTTCTGCATGTTCTTGTGGATTTGTTCTGTTATGCTTAAGTGGCAACGTGGTTCTTGTCTTCTACCCTGAGTGTAGTGTATTTGCCCTGAGAGAATCCAACCTAGTCTGGTCTCTCTGATGAATGCTTTATGTTTGTTGGTTTTGTTGATGGGTATAGTGTGTCCCATTAACAAGTTCCAAAATACATCTGCCCCTAGCAATATGTCAATGGTACCGGGTATGTGAAATCTGTTGTCTGCTAGCACAATGTCATTAGGAATTCTTAAGCTGGTGACATCTATAGGTGCACTGGGAATGTCTTTGGCAATCTGGTTAATGATGAGGCACTGTAGCTGTCTTTTGTAGCCATTGCCATGGGCGTCACTTATCTGTATGTGTCCAATTTCCCAGATATTGGAGGTGTGTAGGTTTACACCGGTCACAGCTATGGTGGTAGGCTTGGTTTGTAACTGTAGCCTATCAGCCAAATCTTGAGTTATAAATGTGTGCGTGGCACCTGAATCCAATAATGCTCTGGCTTTTATGAGTCTGCCATTCTGAGCTTTCACTAGTATTTCTGCTGTGGCAAGAAATGTATGAGTTTTGGGCGTGATTTGAGCATTGTTAGCAAATGCTGTGCCTGTAGCATTGCTGCTGGTAGTAGCTGGAGATTGTCTAGTACCACTGTGGCTTTGGTTTCCGTTTTGTCTGTTAGGCAATCTACTATTGTATTGTGTAGTTGTATGTTGCCTATATTCATTGCTGCGAACCTTGTCTTGGTGTAGCAGTGTGTGATGGCGTTGTTGGCATTTATAACAAGATGTAGATGTGCAGTTTCTGACGTGATGTCCTGCTCTGAGACAATTACTGCATAGTCTATTAGTGTTTACAAAGTTCCATCTCTGTGTGTTATTGAGGTTATGGAAGTCTTCGCATTTGTGTAGCTGATGATCTTGCCTGCACAGTATACAATTGTTGGCTGCATGGGCAACAAAGGTACGTGGGCTCAGTTGTCTGTGGCAAATAGGCTTGTTCTGTGTATTGTGTACAGTTTTAGGCCTGCTGGAGCTGTCTGGTGTCTCCAGAGCTTGTCCCCTTCTCTGTAGGAAGTTACAGAGTTCTTTGAATGTGTTTAGCTGATCTACTGTGCCCTCTAGGCTCCATGCTTTGAGCGTAGTAGGGTCAAGTTTAGACGTGAGAAGATGAGTGAGCATGTAGTCCCATCTAAGGTTCTCTGGTGTGATAGATTCTATTGACCTAACCTGTCTGGTAAAGTGGTCAAGTAAGTCCATTAACTGACTGGGTGATTCCTTAGGGATCTTGCTATAGTCAATCAAAGACTGTAATAACTGTTGCAGTATAATTTTGTTGTTCTGAAACCTTTCATTGAGTAAGTTCCAAGCGGTTTCATAACCTTTAGCAGTTAATGGTAGTGTGTCAATGAGTTTGTTGGCTGGGCCTTGCAATGCTATTCTCAAATAGTGAAACTTGTGAACTGGATCAAGCGAATTGTTACTGTGAACAAGTGAGATGAACAGTTCTCTAAATGGTAGCCAATCTGAATGCCTGCCATTGAAGTGTGGCAAATTTATCTTTGGTAGCTGAACTCTAGGAGTGCAATTAGCTTGCATGTTAGGTTGAGTTGTATCTTGAGGCTGAACTTGTGTCATGTTAGCCTGTGAGTACTGTGTTTCATAATCCCTAATTTTTCTGCGAGCCATGCCTACAGTTGTGTAGTATGTCTCTTCGAAAGCTTGTCTTTCTCCTT